>JBBPJV010000756.1:0-15478 GCA_038088915.1 Sutorius aff. eximius
CCTTCCTTGTAGTATTCCTTATGCTAGTTCCTACTTGGTACTTAGGACATAGTACTCCTGTACTTGTCTAGTCCCGTCTCCGTCTACCCCTCATGTCCTTACCTCCGATATCCCAATACTAGCTTTTCTCTCATCTCTGCACTGTGTGCATCTTCGTCGACCCTCAGTCTGGCACTACGACCATCACCATCCTTCGTGTCTCCCCTCACTGTCTTTCCTTGGTCCTTGGACTCCTTCCAAAGAGTCCCTTACCCTCATTAAGTCCTCAGCCTATCAGCCTATGGCTGCTCGTTCTTGTCGCACATTGACCCCTCAATGTTCTCCTCATCCCAACTTGACATTGGCTGTCATCCTCACCCCCTGCAGTGTTCCTCCTGCAGTTCTCTCATCCTCCAGCCTTCCTCCTTGGCCTTCCGATCCTCCTTTGAACCCTCTTGGGTTCCTACACCTTCCAGCCTGTCTGTCTATCAGGCTCACATCATTCCTCCTCCTGGTAGTCCTTCCCAGGATCTCTGACCTCTAGGAGTACTGTGCTCCTTGCCACTGGGTGGAGCAACAGCTCCATACCTTCCGCCCAATCCCTCAGGGGCTTGGTTGTAACAAAGTCCATGTATTTATAGAAAAAGAGCTGGCAAAAGGTTACATCCAACCTTCCAAATCGGATCAAACCTCTCCCATATTCTTTATACCGAAAAAAGATGGAAAAAAGCATATGGTCATGGACTACAGATACTTTAATGAACATACCAAGAAAAACAATTACCCCCTTCCCTTAATACCCACACTCATTGACTGCCTCAAAGGCACTGATATGTTTACAACCCTGGATTTACGATGGGGTTATAATAACATTCACATCAAAGAAGGTGACGAATGGAAAGGTGCCTTCACCACTCCAATTGGCACATATGAACCTCTCATTATGTATTTTGGAATGTGTAACTCACCAGGTACCTTCCAGAACATGGTCAACGACATATTCGCTGACATGTATGCAGTCATGGTAATTTATATCGATGACATTATGATCTTCACATCGAAAAAGACCAAAGAAGAGCACGTTGAAGTAGTTTGCGAAGTTCTCAAACAACTATGCAAAACAACCTGTATTTAAAACCGTTGAAATGTTTCTTCCACAAGGACAAAGTAGACTATCTTGGCATGGTCGTCTCTAAGGAGGGGATAGAGATGCAAGAGCCAAAAGTTAAAGCTATCACAAACTGGCCCCAACCCCGTAATCTCAAACAGTTGCAATCATTCCTAGGAATGGCCAACTACTACCGTCGTTTTATCCAAGGCTTCACGGATGCAGCTAGACTGCTGAATAACTTAACAAAAAAAGACACACCATATATTTGGACAGAAGAATGCAAAGCAGCATTCAATAAACTCAAAAACATTGTCACTTCCATGCCACTCCTCACGTACCCCGATTCCTCTCGTCCCATTCACATCAAATGCGATGCATCTGACATTGCCTCGGGAGCTGTGCTCTCTTATCAACTCGAAGATGGAAACTGGCATCCAGCTGGCTTCATTTCACATTTGTTTGACTCCGTGGAATGCAATTACCCCGTCTATGACAAGGAATTGCTCGCTATCATTCGTGCCCTGAAAGAATGGCACCACCATCTCGTTGACTGAGATCATTTCGAAATATGGACAGATCACCGGAATCTAGAATTCTGGAAAAAACCACAGGATCTGTCTCCACGACAAGCGTGTTACGATTTGTTTCCTTTTGTTTCCTTTGTCTCACAGTCTAGCTTGCATTCCTAATGCTCGCTATCCTGTAGACCCCTTTGTGAAACGAGATCTAACTAAGACCGAGTGTAATGACAACGAGGTGGAACAGAACCAACTATGACATTTGGCAACGTTTATACGAAAAAGAGATACACGTGGATTGGTTACCATGGGCGAAGGTAAAAAGGAGAAGGTGGTACTAGATATCCCACTTCAGGCCTGAGGTAGATCCCAGGTAATGCCCAAGTGAGCTAGACTGGGGAACAGTTGTAGCATCACCCAGGTATATATACATATGCCAAGAGCATGACTAATATACATGATTAATAAATAGTGGGAGTGGTACGATAGATAAGGAAAGGTACACCAATAGCAGAATAGACTCTTATCTATGATGTCATGGTCTAGACCAGTCACATGATCTGATGTCATAGGAGTCTAGGTCTAGTCACGTGATTGTGAGAAAGGAAAGATAAGGGGAAGTCACGTGACCTGTGGTGACAAAATATAAAGAAGAAAAAGTGTAGACTACGAATGTGCTAGTAGTGTAGTTAGGTTAAGTGAAACGAGTTCATAACACTTTGACTTCTCCTTCATCTCATAGTCTAGCTTGCACTCCTGTGCTCACTATACTGCAGACCTTGTAGCCGTTCCTACACTTCGGTGTCCAAACCCCATGAACTACATTTTACTCATCATGTGATTCTTTTACTCACGTGACTATTATCCTTTTCATAGCCATTCCCACGCCACCAAGCGCAGATCATGGACTACCAGTTCCAATGACTCACCTCACGGTTCGTCATCTTAGATTGCCTTTCTCCTCATGTCCTACATGAGTCCCCTTTACAGAATCCCAGTGTTCCTCTTCCCTTTACCACCAGATATCCTAATATGGCCTATTCCTTCCTTTCTGTCTACCCTGGACCCACGGCTCTCCATTGTATTCCTACTATAGATCTCTCACCCTCGGACCTACAGTTGTCTGTTGTATTCTTAGCATAGATCTCTCCGCCTCTCCTCTCAGCTCTTTAATGGAATATACCTTAGTATCTCTTTTATTCTTTCCCTCCTATTATGGATACTACTTTCCCATGCTCGCCTTACTATATAAGACTCACGCCTTCCTTGTAGTATTCCTTATGCTAGTTCCTACCCGGTACTTAGGACATAGTACTCCCATACTTGCCTAGTCCCTCCTCCATTCATCCCTCATGTCCATACCTCCGATATCCCAATACTAGCTTTTCTTCCTTCACTGCACTGTGTGCATCTCAGTCGACCCTCAGTCTGGCACTGCGACCACCACCATCCTTCATGTCTCCCTTTACAGTCTTTCCTTGATCCTTGGACTCCCTCCATGAGTCCCACACTATCATTAAGCCTTCGCCCTCATCAGCCTGTGGCTGATCGTCTTCGTCTCACTTTGGTTCCCTGAAGCCTTCCTCATCCCAACTTGATGTTGGCCTTTGTCCTCATCCCCTGCAGTATCCCTCCTGCAGTTTCCTCATCCTCTGGCCTTCCTTCTTGGCCTCCTGACCATCCCTTGAACCCTCTCAGGTTCCTACGCCTTCCAGCCTGTCCGGTTATCAGGCTCACATCATTCCTCCTCCTGGTAGTCCTTTCCAGGATCTCCGACCCCTAGGAGTACTGTGCTCCTTGCCACTGGGTGGAGCCACAGCTCCATACCTTCTGCCCAATCCCTCTGGGGCTTGGTTGTAACACGCGCTGGCATGCATTCTTAATGGAATATAACTATTCGATCCTATATAAACCAGGATCAACCAATGGTCGCACTGATGCATTGTCCTGCCATCCTGACCATGGAGAAGCTGCTGAGGACATAAATAAAAATAACACCATTCTACCTCCAGCTCTCTTCGTGAAGCAGGCTACTTTATCTCCAGAGATCTTCGATAAGATCATCAAACACTCCTATGAATTCGATGGTGACCACTATGGTTACGATCTCAACACTTCACTTGGCTGTTATATTAATGTCAAGAAACAAGTTTTCATGCCCCTTGATCTGAGATCAGACATCCTTAAATTATATCATGAATCCCTGATAGCCGGACATCCTGGAAGATCCCACACACTCACATCAATCCAACGACATTATAGCTGGCCTGGAATTTCAAAAGATGTCAACATGTTCATTGATTCATGTCATGGCTGTGCCACCTTGAAATCAGGAAATCAACCACCTGCTGGTAAACTAATCCCACTCCCAGCCACTTCACATCCCTGGCAGGATATATCAGTTGATTTCATTATGGACCTACCTGAATCAAACGGGTATACAGTGATTATGGTAGTTGTAGATTGATTCTCCAAAGAAGTCGTTTTCATTCCATGTACAAAGACATTCTCTTCTTTAGATACAGCGCGATTATTTAGAGATCACGTGTGGTGTACCCACGGACTACCCAGTAGCGTAGTTTCTGACCAAGGCCCTCAATTCGCCTCCAACTTCACCTGAGAACTTTGCAAGTTGCTTGGAATCCAGCAAAAGTTGTCAACAGCATTCCATCCCCAGACTGATGGTCAAACTGAATGAATCAACCATGATCTAGAGCAATACCTCCACATCTACATCGCAAAGAAACAAAACGAGTGGGCCAAATGGCTCAAGCTGGCGCAATTCCAGCATAACAATTCCCTAATGGCAGCCACTGGTACCATTCCTTTCACCATCACCCAGAATTATACCCCTCAAATGGGTTTTGAAAACCCTGTTTCTTCTCACTGGTTCAGTTCTGATCTCATCCATTCCCACAAGGAAATTCAAGCAATGCTTGAAGCCATGAGAACACGCATGGAACATTTGGCCAATGACTCTCGGTCCAAACACCCCCTTTACCAAGTTGGCCAGCAAGTCTGGTTGTCCACTAAAAACCTCACACTCCTGTTCCCATCCCCCAAGCTCTCACCTAAATGGCTTGGACCCTATCCCATCACTCGAATACTCCCTAATGCGGTGGAACTGCGTTTGCCACAATCAATGAAGATACATCCAGTTGTGAACATTTCCTGGGTTAAACCTTACAACACTCCCCTAGATGGGCAATTTGTGATTCGCCCCGATCCTATCATCGTTACCAAGGATTGCCTTGTTGAATATGAGGTTGACTTCATTGTTGATTCTCGCCTGAAGCGTGGCAAATTGGAGTATCTCATTCACTGGAAGGGTTGGGATGAAACTGACCATACTTGGGAACCTGAGGACAACTTGGAAAATGCACAGGATGCGATTCAGGACTTCCATGCTAAACACATGTCCACTCCTTGCCATGTTCATGGCGTTTCCTTGAAGGAATTCCATCTCCTTTTTTCGCCATATGAAAACTTGACTGATTCCATGTCCTCTTGTTTTTCTCGCCTGGAAGTCGAGATGTAAGGAGGGGATAGTGTTACAATATGTATTTAATTTTCCTAACCTCTCACTCATACACTCATAGTCTACTCTTTTTTCTCTTTATGTTGTCACACTAGGTCATGTGACTTTCCCCTATTTTTCCTTTCTCACGATCACGTGACTAGGGCCTGGACTCTATGACGTCAGATCATGTGACTGGTCTAGACCCATGATATCATAGATAAGAGCCCGTTATGCTATTGGCTGTACCTTTACTTATCTATCATACCATCTCTCATGATATATTAGTCATGTATTAGTAATACTCTTGGCACTTGTATATATACCTGGGTGATACTATGACTGTTCCCCAGTCTAGTTCACTTGGGCATTATCTGAGATCACTCCTAGGCTTAAGTGGAATTACCAAGCACTCTCCTTACCTTCACCCATGGTCATTGTATCACATGTTTCTTCTTTCTCCTTCCTTATCCTTTTTCATTGTAAAACATTGCACGACATCAGAACGTGTTCTATTGGTTTCACCTCGTCAACTTAGCTTAGGTTTTTGGTCTCGTCTCACACCTCAGCCAGATTGTGTTCCAGTGGCTGTGTATTGGGGTTGGTATCCTGATTGCCTCTGAAATTGTGGGAATTGAATTCCCCATTCATACTTGATGTGCTCAAAATGCTCTCCCATTTCCGCATAGGAATTGATTGTCTTTTCAAATTCCAGGTCTCCTTCTGCCTGAAGTACAGCTGCGTAAATCTTGTAATCGATTGCCTTCCATAACAGGCAAACAGTGGTTTCATTGTCGAGTTCAATGTCTTCTTTGAGAAATTGAAAATCATTTAAGAATTCTGCAGTACAGCAGTTTCCTTGCTTCATGTTTTCTAGTTTCGTGTATTCCATTTCTTTGTAGTCTGTGATTTTAAAATATTTCTCAACATCCTTCTTCAACTCATCCCAACTTGGCCACTTGTCTTTCTCCAGACATTTTCTTATCCAGAGGTGAGCAAAAGCTGCTGCATCACTGTCCATTCTTATCCAGATAGCTGCTGCTTTTTCTTTGTCCAAATTGAGGGGGTGCCATTTTTGGATGGACACCCATAACTCAATGAAGAGCCACCATTTATGGAAGGTAGCTCGCTTTCCGTCCCACTTGCTTGGGTCAGCAAATTTCTTGTCTAAGTTTTTGGAGGCATCCTCTGCTTTGATAGTGTTCAAGACCTTGTTGATCTTGTCCTTGATGTCTTGTCAAGATGCAGACATGACTTATCCATAGTAGTAGATGGTATGAGGGTGATGGTAGGGTTTGCAGAGCTTAGTAGAAGGGTGGAGTGAACATGTGGTTTTATTGGCTAAGGTAATTCGATCTCTGAGGTTGATTTTCTTTTCCCAGTTTATGTCTTGTAGCCAATCATGTGCAAATTGGACCACATTATCTCTGTTTGGATAGAATGAGGTAAGAGGGGTGAGAAATGCTTCTAGTTCCTGAGTTCAGAAAGGATTGGAATGAGCAGGGGGCATGTATGTCTGTAAAAAAAACTAATTGCTCCCAAGCAGCTGTGGGGAGACCATTGACGAGTGTAGGGCAGGTAACCCCTGAGAAGTTGGTAGTTTTATGTCACTTCAGACATGGGGGGAACCAGGTTAGCTAACAGTTTTTTAACACCATTTCACCAGTCAACCGGCACGCTTGCAGCTACACGTGAAGAGGGGCCCCTAATGCTCTTTGGGGTATAGCAACATTATCCTTATTTGTATGCCAGATGAGCATATAACTACTGATTACTGGGTGTATGCCCAATGCCCTTCAAGCAGTGCATGTACTTATTCTCCTTGACCCTGAAGTCATGAATGCAAGTTCAATCCCGTAAGGAGTCTAGCTCAAGTGAAATGAACACAAGGACTAAGCCTAAGGATGATGAGGTGGAATGACTAGAACTAGTTGTAATGCATAGCAATGTTTTTATGAAGAGAGGAAAGGAATAGATACATGTGGGTTGGTTACCACAGGCGATGATGATGATGGTACTAGGTAATCCCACCTTAGATCTAGACAAGTATTCAGGTATGCCCAAGTGAGCTAGACTGGAGGACAGTCATAGCTACACCCAGGTATATATACATTTGCCAAGACCATGACTAATATACATGACTAATAAATAGTGGGAATGGTACAATAGATAAGGAAAGGTACACCAATAGCAGAATAAGCTCTTATCTATGATGTCATAGGTCTAGACCAGTCACATGATCTGATGTCATAGAGTCTAGGCTCTGGTCACATGATCATGGGAAAGGAAAGACAGGGGAAAGGTCATGTGATGAGTGTGACAAGAAATAAAGAAAAAGTGTAACTATGAGTGTACGAGTAGTGAAAGTTAGTTAAATAGGGAACAATTTGTAACACTACCCTTCATCTGTGCACACTTGTTGCAGCGGGATACATAATCTTTAGCAAAGGCCTTCATTCCAGGCCAATAGTATGACTTCTTGAGCAATTCATAGGTCTGCTCAATACCTGGGTGTCCTGTGACAGGCTTGTCATGACAACCATTCAAGATTTTCATTCGAAGTTCTTGATCTTCGGGTATGTAGATGCAGTCTTCTTTCATTAAGACCTTCTTCATCCTACTACTCCACAGCCCATAGGTGTCTTGGAGGTGTACAATCTTGCTTTCCTTAAGGAGATTTGTATGGCATTGAATTAAATTAAGCAGTTGTTCACCTTCATCAACTATATCCACTTTGTAAATATGCTCTGGCAGGATAACTGTTACTCCCATATTATCTCGTTCTATTCCCACAGCATGATCTTCACAGTGGAATAAGGCATCTGCCTTCATGTTCATGGCTCCTGGCTTGTACACAAACATGTAATCAAACCTTGACAGGTATTGTGCCCATCATGCCTGTCTCCTGTTTAGGTTTTGGGCCTTCATAAACCATGCCAAGTTGGTGTGATCATTCCATATTTCAAATGGATGTTGTGAGCCTTCTAAATAGTGGCACCATATCTTCAGGGCATGTATGATGCTGAGCATTTCTTTGTTGGCTACCAAATAATTCTGTTCAGCATTGGACATGGAATGTGATGCAAATGCACAGGGATGCCATTTGTCATCCTTCAGGATAGAGAGCACTGCTCCCATAGTGAAATCAGACGTGTTGATTTCCAAGTGGAAGTGACAATCTGTTATGATACCATCCTTTTTAACCTACATTTATCCTAGTCTAGGGTTAGCCTAGCTAGTACACTACATTCGCTTTACTTCGGACTTAGTATTTCCTGTACTATAGCTCATGTGATCGGTCTGCATCCAATCCTGTCACATGATTGCCATTCCTGTCCCTCACATGTGATCTAGTCATGTGACCATATGTACTTATGGACCTTTACCTTACTTATGATGTCATAGGGTCTAGACCACTACGTCATAGTCTAGCCCCTTATGTCACCTCTCTCTTTACCATAGACATGTCCTTATTTAGTTATCAGGGGTACAGCACAGCATGGTCTGTGTACTGGCCTTTCTGCATATATAAAGAGCATGGTGAGACAGACTGGATTCCCCCCAGTCTTGTCAACCTGTGCATTACCTGGGTCTAAGGGGGAGTGGCCTCAGCTGCTCTATGCTTCCCCTCCAGTGCTGAGGCTCATACAGACTATTCCATTCGTTCCCTCATCATCATACACTGTTGCCAGACGTCATACCTGGCCTCCTCTCTATAGATCATGGTTAGCGTATCATTGGGTGGCCCTCCAATGCTGTGCGCTTGGGGTTAGGGTTAGAGGTTTGCCTCGCCCTTAATGAGTTCCTCCTTGGGCTCGTTACACAATCTATGTTGGAGTAGGTGAGGACCAGTGCCATTGTAAATGATGCTTTCAAGGAAATAAAGGCATGATGTTGAGCATCTCCCCATTCAAAGGGTTGATCTTTCTTCAACAAATCATTCAAAGGACATGCCATCTGCAAGTAGTCCTTGATGAATTGCCTATGAAAATTTGCTAATCTGAGGAAGCTTCATACTTCCTTCAGAGTGGTTGGTTGTGGCCATTCCAGGATGGCTTTCACCTTGTCATCATCCATGCAGATTCCATCCTTGGAGACTGTCATGCTGAGGAATTCTACCTCTGTCTTGGAGAAGAAGCACTTCTCGGACTTTACATAGAGGTCATTTTCTCAAAGACACCTCAAAACTTCTAGCACTATCCTGTCATGCTCCTTTTGGTCATTGGTGGCAGTGAAGATAAGGATGTCATCAATGTAGACCACCACTACATCATTCATGTCTGTGAATATTTCATTGACCATGCTCTGGAAGGTCACTGGGGAATTGCATAACCCAAAATACATTACTAGAGGTTCAAATGCTCCTTTGAAGCATGAGAAGGCAGCTTTCCACTCATCTCCTTCGCAGATTCTAACATTGTTATAGCCCCATTGAAGATCCATCCTTGTAAATAATTTGGCCTTCTTCAGCTTATCGACCGACTTTGATATGAGAGGAAGGGGATAATTATTCTTCATGGTGTGCTCATTCAGATATCTGTAATCTTGAACCATGCATTTCTTTCCATCCTTCTTCAGGATGAAGAACACTGCAAACATCTGTTCCGATTTAGAGGGATGGATATACCTTTTGCATAGTTGGTCTTCTAAGAACATTGTGACCTCATCCTGCTCCTGGGCAGAGAGGGGAATAAGCCAAGCCTTCTTGGGTTTGAATGACTCCTTCATGTCAATGCAATGATCCCAATGCTTTCTTTTCAGCATCCACTCTGACTCCTTTTTCGAAAACACATCTAAATACTCATGGTATTGTGAGGGTACCAGATCCCTTTCTGTCTTTGTATCAACCCTTTGCTTTTCCTCTAGAGATAGGTTCTGATGCTTTTGTTCTTCTAATAAAGCTTCCATTTTCTGTATGGTTTCATATATCTGGTATTGGATCGCTTCTTCTTTCTTCTCTATCATCCTGAGAAAGATGGATTTCCCATGGAGAGTGTGACAGTGTCTAGAGCACTTCATCATCTTCACTTCTCCTGTGGTCCAGTCTATTTCAGGGTTGTGGCACCATAGCCATGAATATCCTAAGATCAAGGCATTCTTGCCAAGATCCATTACTTTGGCCAACACTTTCTCTCAGTGGCCTTGATACTCTATTACTAATTTGGCAGCATGAGTAATGTTTCCAGCCAAATTCTTTGTACCATCCATGTTGAACACAGGTATGGGACAGGGTATCTTCTTGAGCAGCAGCTTGTGCTTCCTAGCCCATGCTCTGTCAATGAAAATGGCATTGGTGCCACTGTCTAATTGCACTTCTGCCTTTGAAAATAATTTAATGTGTCCCAGGGATACTTGAATCTTCATCAGTATCTCTCATGGAGGTTGTACACTTCATACAAATACTTTATCAGGGATTTGATCAGAGGACTTCTCATCAGAATTCTTTTTCTTTTTCTTAGAGGAATTAAGCCCAGGTTTAATGTCCCTGGTGAGCTTCCTCTTGGAAGACCCCTCTGATGTATTAGATAGTTTACTTGTTTCGACATACTCATTGTCCTGTTCAGAGAGATCTTCAATAGATAAATTCGCAAACCTGTTTTTGGATTTTCTATTATCTCTAGTAGCCCCTCAGACACCCCATTGGTCCTCAAGGCTTAATCTTTTCCCAACTCCAAATCTGACTCATTGAAGTGGGTGTTCATAACCAACCAGCATGAAGCCTGGTTCTTTGTCATGCCCCTGATAGCCATTTGCCAATCTGAGGACTTCTTGGTTTGCTGAGCCTTATCCTTCTCCTTTGAGGGCACTCAGACTTTTTGGACATATTCTTCATCAGATCCTTCTTCATCTGATGGAACTTCTTCAAAATGCATGTTCTTATGGATGCATGACCCCATTGACTTCTTGGACTGCTTGCAGCCCTTCTTGTGACATCCCCCTAGCCACTTACACTCTGGGCAGGAGTTCTTCAGCTTTCGGCATTGGGCAACCATATGTCCTGTTTCATTGCAATTGAAACACCTTGGTCCACTGCTTGTAGCTGAGACATCCATTGTGTTGGGGTCCCTGAACTTTGATTGGGATCTCCCCCTTTGAAAGTTGTTTTAATGCATGCTTGTGCATCCTCAGATAAACTCCATCATCTCCTGAGCACACCCTACTTTGTGAATCTCTTGCAAGTAGGTGGAGATGGTACTCTTGCAATTGCCATTCTTGATAATCTGATTGATAATGGAGTGCTTCATGTTTTGCTCCAATATGGTGATAGCATGACTTTCTGCTATGCTGCTGACATTGTATGTGGCCTGGAATCGCACAATGAAATCGTCACTCTCTCAGCCTATCCTTGGATCATGGTGGCCAGCTTCTTTTGGCTCCAGTCCTGTTGATTGGTAGGTTGGAATAGTCCTTCAACCTCCTGGACCATCATGGCCCATGTATAGCCCTGACCTTTGGCTAGCCAGGTTTGCACAAAGGGTCCAGCCTTCAGCCCTTTGAGTCATGATCATACTGCCACTACTGCATCATATGAATGTGGCATGATTGTTACGATACCGTCCTCTTTAACCTAACTTTATCCTAGTCTAGGGTTAGCCTAGCTAGTTAACACTTTCGCTACACTTTATGGACTACACATCGTACATTGGACTTAGTTGTATTTCCTGTAGTATAGCTCACGTGATCGGTCTGCACCCGATCCTGTCACGTGATTCCCATTCCCGTCCCTGGCACGTGACCTAGTCATGTGACCATACGTACTTACGGACCTTTACCTTACTTATGATGTCATAGGGTCTAGACCATTACGTCATAGTCTAGCCCTCTACGTCACCACGCTCTCTCTGTACTAGTACTATAAGGGGCACAGCACAGCATGGTCTGTGCGCTGGCCTCTCTGCTATATAAGAGCATGGTGAGATGGACTGGGTTTCCCCCCAGTCTTGTCAACCTGTGCATTACCTGGATTCAAGGGGGATGGCCTTAGCTGCTATCATATCCTCCTCCAGTGAGAGATGCTCATACAGACTGATCCATTCGTTTCTCTCACTTGTACACCGTTGCTGGATGTCATACCCAGCCTCCTCATCATAGATCATGGTTAGCACGTCATCGGGTGGCCCTCCAATGCCGTGCACTTGGGGTTAGGGTTAGAGGTTCACCTCGCCCTTAATGAGTTCCTCCTTGGGCTCGTTACACTCAAAGCCTGGAAACACCACCTGCGAGGCGCCCTCCATCTGGTCCAGGTCTTCACCGACCACCAAAACCTGCTGTACTTCAAACAGCCTCAACACTTGAACCAACAACAAGCCAGATGGATGCTGGACCTAGCAGATTATGACCTCTGCATGATCCATGTCCCTGGAAAACTCCTTGCTGCCCCCGATGCCCTCTCCCATCAGCCGGACCACTTGGTCCCCGACTCTGACAACACTGAGACCACCCTCCTACCTCCTAACCTGTTTGTTAACCTGGTAGACTTTGCGACCTGTGAAGCCATCTCCCAGTCTTCCGCAAAAGACCCCTTCGTCCTCTCCTTCCTCAATGACCACTCTGCATCCAAATTCCTCCGCACGCGCATGGCCGATTTCTCCTTCAATCATGGGCTCCTCTATTTCCAAGGCCGCGCGTATGTCCCACCTGATTTGCGCCGCACTGTCATCTCCGCACATCACGACCATGAATCCGCCAGCCACCCCAGTATCCTTAAGACCCGACTAATGGTCTCTAGAGAACATTGGTGGCCCAGACTTGCCACTTTTGTACGAGAATATGTCTCCGGCTGTGCCCAGTGCCAGCAAAATAAGACTAACACCCACCCCACTACTCCCCCGCTCATCCCTATCCCCAGCTCCGCCTCCTGCCCCTTTCAGCAAATATCCTGTGACCTCATCACTGACCTCCCCCTGTCCAACGGCTTCGATTCTTTGTTGGTCATGGTCAACCACGGACTTACTAAGGGGGTAATCCTGTGCCCGACCAAGAAAACTGTCACTGCCGAGGGAATTGCCACCCTATTTTTCCTCAAGGTGTTCACTAGGTTCAGCCTCTACGACAAAATCATCTCCGACTGCAGCCCTCAATTCACCGCCAACTTCGCCAAGGAGCTCAGAAAACTCCTCAGCTACAAACTCGCCCTCTCCACCACATACCACCCTCAAACCGACAGAGAGACCGAAAGAGTCAACCAAGAGATCGAGACCTACCTTAGAATCTACTGCAGTAACTCCCCGACCACATGGTCCAAACTTATTCCCTTCACTGAATTCACTCACAATAATAGACCCCATTCCATCACTAACCAAACCCCATTCTTCCTAATGATGGGGTATCACCCCCAATCCCTCCCTGAACAAATCAGGAAGTCGGATCTCCCTGCAATTAACGACCATATCAATTCACTTGCTTCCACCCGATTGGAAGCAATTGCCGCCCACAATCTTGCCAGAAAAGCCATGACCCAAAACAACGGAGCCAAGTACTCCCTGTTTAAGGAAGGGGACAAGGTATGGCTCAAAGCACGGAACCTTCACTGAGCCATAGCGGATCCCAAGTTTGCGCCCAAACGCAAAGGACCATTCACCATTACCCAGAAGCTCTCCCCCATCTCGTTCCACCTTGCCCTCCCTTCCTCCTGGAAGATTCACCCCGTATTCCACACTTCCCTACTAACCCCTTACTCTGAAACAGATATACATGGTCCAAACTTCCCACAACCGCCAGCAGAATTGAGAGAGGGTGAGGAAGAGTACGAGATCGAGAAAATCTTACTACATGGCGGAACTCCGCAATCCCGTCGCTTCCTGATCAGATGGAAAGGTTATATGCCTGAAGAAGACACATGGCTAAATGAAGAAGACCTTGCGCATGCATCCAAACTCCTTTCAGACTATAAACTCTGCCACCCCAAAGCCTTCCCAAAACAATCAATTTCCCCTATCATTCCTTTATCCCGTAGAAACAAAGTAAACCTCTCAAAACAAAAACAAAAACAGATAAAAAACCTAGAAAGAAGACTACATCGTCACCACCCACCATAGATCCCCTCACCCCCACAATCAAATTGACCTTTGCCTGGCTGCGCACTACCTTGACAACTTACCTAATGGCTATCAATATCCATGCTTCCTCCGTTTCTTCTATCATTTCATCAATTGACCCTGATTCTTCCGTAACGTCTACTAGTACTGAGTCTTTAGATAGCTCCCAGGAGTGTTCCGAGCTGTCCCCAATGCAAGACCCCTGCTCCCCGAGATCCCCCTCCCTGCCCGTCTATCCCACTGTCACCGTCGACAAAGATGGAATTACCCCCGTTCACATTCCTTTCATCGCCCTCCCAAACCGTGATGAACCCATTCCGGATTCCTTCCCACCCTGTATCCTCTCCTTCATATGTGACTCCAGACTCTCCATCCCCATGGCCGCCCATGTCGATGCTAACTCCCCAGCCTACCTCCTCTACTCTGCCTTTCTTCACAACGAGAGGCTTGAGACACTCACCCGAGCCAACGCCCTACCCCTGGCTTCCAGGGTCATCAGAAACATCATCCATTCCGTCCATGAGAACATGTCCATCACCCTCCTCGCTCTGGCCTGGCAGTTCCAGCTCAACGACTTCCTTGCAGACGTCGAACGATACACCAATGATCTCGCCCATCTCCCCATGCCCGATCCATATCCTGAACCTGGAACTGTCCCTCCTGGCCTCAACCTCATGGTCAGAATCAGACAGGACGCATACCTCACCGGAGGCCATGGAACTGTACCCCTCCTTTCCTCTCATCCCCATTACCATGACACTTGTTTCCACTGCAGAAGACTGGGGCATTCCCGGCCTCACTGCCCCTATTACACATGCCCTATCTGTGATGTCACCACCCCCAGTCACAATCAGTCCACATGCCCAGGCCACCTGCTTCCAACACACCCTTGTCAGATCCCTGAGGCACCCTCCCCGACCCCGACCCTCATGTCTGGACCCTCTGCACCCAGGCGAGCAACTCACCTCAATCACGCGCTCTCTCCCCCTCCCACCAGGAGGCAACCCCCTCGCGCCCCCTCCCCATACCCCTCCACCTCGGTGTATCGGTTGCCCGCGCAAGGTGAAGGCGAAGCTGACCGTGAGGAAATGGAAGGGGAAGAAGAAGGACAAGACTCTGAACTGGAGGACAGAGAGCTAGATTATCCAGGCAGACGACCCTGATGGGTACATATGATTCCTCAAGGATCTCAGAGCTTACTAAGGGGATACTGAGACAAAGTCGAAACTAAGTCCAGGGGCTCAACCCCTAACCCCAACCTGGGGTCCTGGCCTGACAGCAACCACTACCTGATGTGATAATAGAGAGGACTGGT
>JBBPJV010000757.1:0-15438 GCA_038088915.1 Sutorius aff. eximius
GAGGGTTCAGTAGGACATGATTGAAACCTATACAAGTGTGAGTACGAATATACTATTAAGACTCCGTAGTCTCCGAGCTCGTTTCCGAATGATGTCCGGCAAGTCTGACTGGAGATCTAGAGGGACGAAGGGCTAAGTGGCGGGGAAGGACCGGAGATCCAAAACAGAGGAGATGGAGTAGGAGAACTTAGGAGGACGTTAGCACAGGACTTATGTGTCACGCCCTTGTATAGGTCCAGGTCCTCGGACTTCGTAGGAATAGAGGGTAGGAGATGTAGGAGGGAATCGGACACAAGAGGAGATTGGCTTGTTCGATATTCGTACTGAGGAATATACATGGGAGACACAGTCCTTAAGTACAGATGGAGTAAGGTACAGAATAAGGAGGACAGATGTCAAGTGTGACTGAAATATGTAGGAGTGTTAGGGATATGAACGACAGATGTCAAATGTCAAGTAACGGATGAAACATGTAAGAGGGACAATGATACGGATGATATATAGTAAGTCCGACGATGGCCGAGGTAAAACTGAGGTTAATCCGAGCGGAGGTATGAACTCCAGGGTGTAACTCCGAGGGAGGAATGATGATGATGGGTGGAGGACGTGTGAGGGAGGCCGGAGATGACCAGAGAAGGTCGGAGGATGGGTGGAGGAGGCACGATTAGGAGCGGAATGATGGATATGACAACTCTTATCTATGATGTCATGGTTCTAGACCAGTCATGTGATTTGACATCATAGCAGTCTAGGTCTAGTCACATGATTGTGGGAAGGGAAAGGTAGGGAGAAGTCACATGACCTGGTTGTGACAAAATGAAGTGAGAGAAAAAGTGAAAAAGTGTAGACTACAGGTAGTATATAGTTAGGTTAGTGAGAATGAGTTTGTAACAAAGAGTACAAAATAGAAAGAATACTCTGACATCGTGGAATTCTGTCAGCTAGATGATTCCTGATCAGATGAAAAGGATACCCACCAGAAGATGACTCCTGGATATCAGAATGAAACTTAAAACACTTCCAAACTGCCCTAAATGAATACAAAAACCTCCACCCCATCACCTTTAAATATAACCACCATCACTTCCCTTCCAGAAGGCTCTGACCCTGTCACTCAGTTCATCCAAAACCTTCACATTTCATTCCAGACCTTCTCAATGGCCCTCCAACATCAGCAGACACCCCTCCATCACTGATGATTTACTCCTAGACATTGAGTCTTCTGTCTCCACTGCTGGATGGTACACCCCCCCATCCTGGCCTTCTCCTCACTCACCCTCACTCCCTCCTGCCCCGACACAAGATGAACCTGATGGTGTCCAAGCCATCCTCATCCCCATCTCTGGAATTCCCAACCAAGTTCAAGCTCCAGACTACCAGTATCAACTCCTCCTCTTCAGACACCTCACTGACACACGACTTGTGCCTGTGGTGGACACCCACCTCAATCTCAACTCTCCCCTCTTTTACCTCTATCATACCACTCTCCAAATAAAACAAGTTTGTCTCCTTTCCCTTTATCAACTCTGTGGACTGGGAACTCTGGCTGCTCTATTGGCAGCCAACATCTATATGGAACTCTGTTCTGCTTTCATCCCTTTAGCCTACCAGCTGGAACTGGGAGAATTTCTGGCTGAAGTGGATAGATATTGTAATGAGTCCAAGGAGGAACTCATTAAGGGTGAGGTGAACCTCTAACCCTAACCCCAAGTGCATGGCTTTGGAAGGTTATCCGATAATGTACTAACACTATGATGAAGAGAGAAGAACTGGCTATGATGCCTGGTAATGGTGTATGCGATGAGGAAATGAATGGCTAGTCTGTATGAGCCTCAGCACTGGAAGGAAAGCCTAATAGCAGCAAAGGCTGCTCCCCCTTAGACCCAGGTGATGCACAGGTTGACAAGACTGGAGGGAATCCAGTTTGTCTCACCATGCCCTTTATATATGCAAAGGGCCTGTGCACAGACCATGCTGTACCAGTACCCCATATAGTAATACAAGGAAAGGAATGAGGTGATGTAAGGGGCTAGACTATGATATAGTGGTCAAGATCCTATGACGTCATAAGTACATAAGAGTCCAGAATACTCTATGATACATATGATCACATGACTAGGTCACATGCCAGGGATGGAAATGAGGAATCACATGACAGGGATCGGGTGCAGACCAATCAGGTGAGCTATGGTACAGGAAATATATGAGTCCAAAGTATAGCGATCGTAAGTACTAGCTAGGCTAACCCTAGACTAGGATAAAAGTTAGGTTAAAGAGGACAGTATAGTAACACTATTCCTGTGACGAGACCATACTACTAAACCTAAGTACATCAAGGTGGAACTAGGACAAGACCAGGTCTGACGTCTGGTAACATTTTACAAGGAAGAGGAATGAAAAGGAAACACATGGAATGGTTACCATGGGCAAGGGTGAATGGAGTAGTACTTGATATCTCACTTAGGCCTGAGGTACGATCCCAGGTAATGCCCAAGTGAGCTAAACTGGGGGACAGTCGTAGCTACACCCAGGGTATATATACAAGTGCCAAGACTATTACTAATACATGACTAATATATCATAAGAGATGGTATGATAGATAAGAAAAGGTACAGCTAATAGCAGAATAGACTCTTATCTATGATGTCATGGGTCTAGACCAGTCACATGATCTGACATCATAGGAGTCTAGGTCTAGTCACATGATCATGAGAAAAGAAAGATAGGGTGAAGTCACATGACCTATTGTAACAAACTGAAGGGAGGAAAAAGTGTAGATTACAAGTGTACAAGTAAGTGTAGTTAGGTTAAGTAAAACGAGTTCGTAACACTACCCCCTCCTTACGTCTCGACTTCCAGGCGAGAGAAGCAGTCAGGAGTTGCAGTAAAATTTTCATATGGCTTAAATAAGGAGGAGAATTTAGTGAAGGTTACACCACGAACACAGCAGGGAGCAGAAGAATGAGAAGCTTTGAAATCCCAAATAGCATCCTGCGCATTTGCCAAGTTGTTCTCAGGTTCCCAGGTATGGTCGGTCACATCCCAGCCCTTCCAATGGACAAGGTATTCCAGCTTGCCACGTTTGAGACGAGAATCCACAATGGAATCAACCTCGTACTCTACGAGACAGTCCTTGGTAACCACAATAGAGTCCAGATGAATCACAGATTGCCCATCGAGCGGTTCTCTATAGAGTTTTACGCAAGATGTGTTGATGACATTATGAATTTTCATGGATGCAGGTAATTGCAGTTCAACCACATTAGGAAGGACGTGGGTGATGGGGTATGGACTGAGCCACTTTGGGGAGAGCTTCCGGGAGGTGTAGGGAAGCATAAGATTAGAAGAGGAAAGCCAGACTTGCTGGCCAACTTGGTAGTCGGGATTCACCGATCAAGATGAATCGGCAGTGGACTCCATTTGCGTTCGGGTAGCTTCTAGAGCTGAATGAATCTCTTCATGAGAACAAGCAAGATTGCGACTGAATTGATGAGAAGTCGCAGGATTCTCAAAACCCATCTGAGGGGCATAGTTGTGGATAACAGCAAAAGGAATGGTGCCGGTAGCCAAAGTGAGGGTGTTATTATGCTGGAACTGAGCCAGCTTAAGCCATTTGATCCACTCGGATTGCTTTTTGGCAATGTAGAGATGGAGATATTGCTCAAGGTCACGATTTACTCATTCAGTTTGCCCATCTGTTTGTGGGTGAAAAGCCATTGAAAGTTTCTGCTTGATCCCAAGCAGTTTGCAAAGCTCACGAGTGAACTCTGAAACGAATTGGGGTCCGCGGTCAGAAACTACAGTATTTGGGAGTCCGTGTGTACACCACATGTTATCTCTAAATAAGCAAGCAGTATCTAAACAGGAGAACATTTTTGTACAAGGTATAAATACTACTTCTTTCGAGAATCTATCCACAATGACCATTATTGTGTTGTATCCATTCGAATCTGGTAAGTCCATAATGAAATCTACCAAAATATCCTGCCAGGGATGTTCGGGGGCTGGTAAAGGAATAAGCTTGCCTGCAGGCTGTTTATTAGTTGACTTGGAAGTGGCACAGCTGTGACAATGATCAATGAATGTGTTGACATCCTTGGCGATATTTTGCCAGTTGTAATGTCTTTGGATGGAGGCGAGCGTGCGAGATCTTCCGGGATGACCTGCTATCAGAGACTCGTGATAAAGTTTAAGGATTTTGGATCTCAGATCCTGAGGAACAAAGACTTGGTTGCGACTGTTTTTGTAACAACTGAGGGATGAATTGAGATCATATCCGTAATGATCTTCATCGAGTTCAAAGGAATGTTTGACGATCTCATCAAAGATCTTGGGGGAAATAGTAGCCTGCTTTGCAGCAAAAACAGTGGGGGGAAGCATTGTAACATTTTTGTTTATATCTTCCGCTGCTTCGCCATGGTCTGGACGGCGGGACAATACATCTGCACCACCATTGGTAGAACCTGGTTTGTACAATATCGTATAATTGTACTCCATAAGAAATGCATGCCAGCGCACTTGACAGGGAGATAGATCCTGGGGTTTCTTCCAGAACTCCAGATTACGATGATCTGTCCAGATCTCAAAGTGATCTCAGTCAATGAGGTGATGACACCACTCTTTCAGGGCATGAATGATTGCAAGTAACTCCTTATCGTAGATGGGGTAATTACGTTCAGCAGCATCAAATGAGTGTGAGATAAAACCAGCAGGATGCCAGTTTCTGTCGGAGAGTTGGTATGACAACACCGCTCCGGTGGTGATGTCAGAAGCATCGCATTCGATATGAACAGGACAGGAAGAGTCTGGGTATGTGAGCAGCAGGGATGACATAACGATTTCTTTTAGTTTTTGGAATGCTGCTTCACATTCTTTGGACCATATATACCAGGTATCTTTTCGTGTTAAGTTATTGAGCGGTCTAGCCATGTCAGTGAAGTCTTGAATGAAACGGCGATAGTAGTTTGCCATTCCGAGAAACGATTGGAGTTGTTTTAAATTACAAGGTGTGGGCCAATCGGTTATTGCCTGAACTTTTGGCTTTTGCATGTTACGAACTCATTCTCCTTAAACTAACTACACTACTCATACACTCATAGTCTACACTTTTTCTTCCTTATATTTTGTCACAACAGGTCATGTGACTTCCCCCTATCTTTTCTTTCTCACGATCACATGACCAGACCTAGACTCCCATGATGTCAGATCATGTGACTGGTCTAGAACCATGACATCATAGATAAGAGTCTATTCTGCTATTGGCTGTACCTTTTCTTATCTATTGTACCATCTCTCACGATATATTAGTCATGTATTAGTAATACTCTTGGCACTTGTATATATACCTGGGTGATGCTACGACTGTTCCCCAGTCTAGCTCACTTGGGCATTACCTGGGATCTACCTCAGGCCTGAGCGGGATATCTAGTATCTCACTTCTCCTTTGATCTTTGCCTGTGGTAACCATTCCATGTGTATTCCTCTTTTGCTACAAATGTTGCTAGATGTCATAACTAGTCCTCGTTCCACCTCATCGCTGTTCACGGTTTTAGTGTAGATACTGTTTCATTGCATCTCCACCCCCTCCTTAGATATGACCATTCCTAAATAATCTACTTTGTCTTTATGGAAGAAACACTTTGAGGGCTTTAAATAGAGGTTGTTGTTGTGTAGTCTTTGTAGTACTTCACAGACAACTGTGGTGTGCTCCTCTTTGGTTTTCTTCACCGTGAATATCATAATATCGTCGATATAAATAATCACAACTGCATACATATCCGAAAAGATGTTGTTTACCATATTCTGGAAGGTACCTGGTGAGTTACACATTCCAAAATACATTACCAGGGGTTCGTAAGCTCCAGTAGGAGTGGTGAATGCCCCTTTCCATTCATCACCCTCTTTAATGCGAATGTTATTGTAACCCCAGTGCAAGTCTAGGGTAGTGAACATATCTGTGCCTTTCAATCTATCTATCAAAGAAGGAATTAGCAGTAGCAGATAGTTATTCTTTTTAGTGTGTTTGTTTAAATATCTATAGTCCATTATCATCCGTTTCTTACCATCC
Source organism: Sutorius aff. eximius (assembly GCA_038088915.1). Taxonomy (NCBI): domain Eukaryota; kingdom Fungi; phylum Basidiomycota; class Agaricomycetes; order Boletales; family Boletaceae; genus Sutorius; species Sutorius aff. eximius. Next base: position 6,068 of record JBBPJV010000757.1, read on the forward strand.
TTTTTTGGGATAAAGAAAACAGGTGACATTTGATCCGATTTCAAGGGTCAGATATAACCCTTCTTGAGTTCTTTTTCTATAAATATCGGAACTTCTTCCAGTTCAGTGTCGGAAAGCTGAATAATATGACCCTTTTTCTTGATGAATCCAGGTTCGAGTTCTATTGCATGATCCCACAGCTTTCTAGTGGGCATGTGATGCGATTCTTGTTCAGAAAATACATCAAGGTAATCCCAGTACTCTTGAGGTACTTCTGTTTTTAACTTTTCTTCTTCTTCAACTGGTATTGATCGAAGGCTTAGTATTGGGTGAGCACGGCATCGATCCGTGCAATGTGAGAATGCAATTTTCTTGTCAACTCAGTTGACGTCAGGATTGTGGTGTGCGAGCCAGTCATAGCCAATGATTAGATCCTGGTTACCCAGATATGATATGAAGGCATTGATAGCTTCCATATGGGGGTTTCCATTTTCGTCTTTGACTACTATGGTGAGAGCCACCTTTTCATGGATATGTCTGATAGCTTGGTTGGAGCCATCAGCATTGAGTACACGAAATTCTCAGCCAAGCGAGATTCGTTCAAGGTTGTGATCATCGACATATGTGGAATCAATGAACGTGTGAGTTGCCCCTGGATCAAGTAAGGCCGGGGTATTGCCTATTTCCGTCCAACACTGTTTGCCTTCATGGGTGGTGAACCCATATACCTTGGTGTTGAGTGAGAACTTGACAGGTCCTTGTGACTGTGCGAAGCTGGTCGGTTCGAGGGTTTTATAAATATCATAGATATGAAAAATATCCGTGTCATCACTAACTACTGAATGTAATTTTTTCTTTTGTTTTGGGGGAGAATTAAGCACTGCATTATTTCTGGCAGCCGTGCCATTGCTGGACACTCCCTCAGATACAAGACTACATGAACTAAATATTACAGGAGAGACCTCATCACTAGAGTTCGATTCGCACAGTTCACTGTTTGTAGAATCATAAATGTGTAAAGAAGAAAAAGAATTATGAAAAGAAGACTTGTCCAATCCGGTAGCACCTTGAATATTACCAGATTTTTTCAATTTAAAGAAACCTTTGCCTCGGCTTCCTTCTTTGATTCTTGAGCGAGCTGAGCTCACCAGTATGCCTCAACTTCAGCATTATCCCATGAGGCGTGGTGGGATTGTGAGTGGCCTTGACTGGGCCAAGCAGTTTGAGAGGATACTGTAACGAGCCCCAGGAGGAACTCATTAAGGGCGAGGCAAACCTCTAACTCTAACCCCAAGCGCATGGCATTGGAGGGCCACCTGATGATGCGCTAACCACGATCTATAGAGAGGAGGCCGGATATGACGTCCGGCAATGGTGTAAACGATGAGGAAGAGAATGGAATAGTCAAGTATGAGCCTCAGCACTGGAGGGGAAGCATAGAGCAGTTGAGGCCGCTCCCCCTTAAGCCCAGGTAATGCACAGGTTGACAAGACTGGGGGGAAACCCAGTCTATCTCACCATGCTCTTATATAGCAGAGAGGCCAGTGCACAGACCATGCTGTGCTGTACCCCTTATAGTAATAGTACATGAGAGAGCATGGTGATGTAGAGGGCTAGACTTATGACATAATGGTCTAGATCCTATGACATCATAATAAGGTAATAGTCCATGAGTATGTAATGGTCACATGACTAGGTCACGTGCCAGGGACGGGAATGGTAATCACGTGACAGGATCGGGTGCAGATTGATCACGTGAGCTATAGTACAGGAAATATAGTGAACTCCAATGTACAATGTAGCGAAAGTAAAGTACTAGCTAGGCTAACACTAGACTAGGATAAATGTTAGGTTAAAGAGGATGGTATCATAACAGATACGACTAATGCCTGTGATTGTGGGGGCATGGTGAAACAAGACCATACTACTAAACCTAAGTACGTCAAGGTGAAACTAGGACAAGACCAGGTATGACGTCTGGCAACGTTTTATGACAAAGAGGAATAAAAGAGAAACATGTGGAATGGGTACCACGGGCAAGGGAATAGAAGAGTGGTGCTAGATATCCCACCTTAGGCCTGAGGTACGATCCCAGGTAATGCCCAAGTGAGCTAGACTGGGGGACAGTCATAGCTACACCCAGGTATATATACATATGCCAAGACTATTACTAATACATGACTAATATATTGTGAGAAGTGGTACAATAGATAACAAAAGGTACAGCCAATAGCAGAATAGACTCTTATCTATGATGTCATGGTCTAGACCAGTCACATGATCTGATGTCATAGGAGTCTAGGTCTGGTCACGTGATCGTGAGAAAGAAAAGATAGGGGGAAGTCACATGACCTGTTGTGACAAAATATAGAGAAGGAAAAGTGTAAATTACGAGTAGGCTAGTAGTGTAGTTAGGTTTAAGGAAATGAGTTTGTAACAGGCAAGGTTGGAATGGTCAGGACCAACCAGTGAAGTATAGAACAATGGAGGAGCTGGACTAGACTTGGGGTGGGGTTGGTGAGGAAAAAGGGGCAAAATGTAACACTTTGCAGATAGTGCAGACTGCCCCCTCCCCATGAGTAGCTGCAAGCGCTCCTGCTGACAGTGTGCTAGCTTTAAAAAACTAGCTATACCCCGATTCCCCCCACATTGGAAGTGACATAAAAACACTGACTTCTCAGTGGTTGTCTGCCACATCACGTCAATGGTTATCTCCACAGCTGCCCCCAGAGACCCCAGTTTTTTTTTACAGCTTTATATGCCCTCGCATCATTCAGATCCTTTCAAGACTCAGGATCTAGAAGAATTCCTTACCCCCCTTGCATCTCTTTACCCCAATGGAGACCCAACCATCCTCTTTGCCCATGATTGACTAGCAGACATTTGGTGGGACAAACAAATTCGTCCTTGCAACCAAACAGTTCTCGCCACAAAGGCAACTAAATCACTTCGTCCTACACATAAACTCCGCACCTCCTACTGCTGACCACAAACAATATACTTCTACGGATAAACCATGGGTACATCCTGGGAAGAAATTAAAGATGAGATCGACAAGATCTCCAATGCCATCAAAGCCAAAGATGCATCAAAAGGCTTCGACAAAAAATTCTCTGATCCCGGTGTGTGGGTGTTGTGAGACTGTCCCCATTAACCTACATTTATCCTAGTCTAGGGTTAGCCTAGCTAGTACCTTACTTTCACTACACTTTTGGACTACACTCGTACATTGGACTTAGTTGTATTTCCTGTACTATAGCTCACATGATCAGTCAGCACCCGATCCTGTCATATGATTGACCTTCCTGTCCCTGGCACGTGACCTAGTCATGTGACCATTACGTACTCATGGACTCTTATCATACTTATGATGTCATAGGGTCTAGACCATTACGTCATAGTCTAGCCCTCTACATCACCATGCTCTCTCATGTACTATTACTATAAGGGGTACAGCACAGCATGGTCTGTGCGCTGGCCTCTCTGCATATATATAGGGCATGGTGAGATGGACTGGATTCCCTCCAGTCTTGTCAACCTGTGCATAGCCTGGGTCTAAGGGGGAGCAGCCATTGCTGCTATTATGCTCCTCTTTCCAATGTGATGGCTCATACAGACTAATCATTTGTTTCCTCATCGTTTACACCATTGCTGGGTGTCATAGCCAGTTCTACTTCTATCAGATCGTTGTTAGTGTGTCATCAGGTGGCCCTCCAATGCTGTGCGCTTGGGGTTAGGGTTAGAGGTTTGCCTCACCCTTAATGAGTTCCTCCTTGGGCTCATTACAGTGGGATGGAAAGTGCACCATGTTCAAGAAATGGTGGCTATTTATGGAGCTCTGGGTGTCCACCCAAAAATGGCACCCACTATATGAAGACAAGGAAAAAACCGCCGCAGTCTTAATGTGGATGTCAGGCAATGCCAGCACGTTCGCCCACCTAAGAATCTCAAAAGGGCTTAGCAAGGACAAGTGGCCTGAATGGGACGACCTAAAAAGGACATTGAAAAATATTTCAAGATCGCAGACTACAAGGAACAAGCGTATTCTAAGCTTGAAAACCTGTGACAAGGAAATCGCCACACTAATGAATTCCTTAATGAATTTCAATTCCTCAAGGAAGAAATTGACATTGATGACAACACAGCAGTCCATCTACTTCACAAAGCGGTGGACTACAAGATCTACACTGCTGTACTCCAAAACAAAGGAGATCTCACCTTCAACCAGACATTAAACAAGTACGCTGAGATGGGCAAGAGATTCAAATGAATAAGGTATGAATGCAGGCAACGTTTCGTACCATTTCAGCAAGGAAGTCCACCCCAATTCACACAAACTGGGACCCAACCAGGGCATGGCACACCAATGGAAATTGGGGCTCAACTGTTAAGACTCCGTAGTCTCCAAGCTCGTTTCCAAATGATGTCTGGCAAGTCCGACCAGAGATCTAGAGGGACGAAGGGATAAGTGGCGGGGGAGGTCTGGAGGTCCAAAACGGAGGAGACGGAGTAGGAGAACTTAGGAGGACGTTAGCGCAGGACTTATGTGTCGCACCCTTGTATAGGTCTGGGTCCTCAGACTTCGTAGGAATAGAGGGTAGGAGATGTAGGAGGGAATCGGACACGAGAGGAGATTGGCTTGTTCGATATTCATACTAAGGAATATACATGGGAGACGCAGTCCTTAAGTACGGACGGAGTAAGGTACGGAATAAGGAGGACAGATGTCAAGTGTGACTGAAACATGTAGGAGTGTTAGGGATACGAACGACAGATGTCAAATGTCAAGTAACGGATGAAACATGTAAGAGGGACAACGATACAGATGATATATAGTAAGTCCAACGATGGCCGAGGTAAAACCGAGGTTAATCCGAGCGGAGGTACGAACTCCGGGATGTAACTCCGAGGGAGGAATGATGATGATGGGCGGAGGACGTGCGAGGGAGGCCGGAGATGACCGGAGAGGGTCGGAGGATGGGCGGAGGAGGCACGATTAGGAGTGGAATGATGGATATGACAGGACTCCAGGGTAGGAGAAGTACATGCACTGCTAGAAGGGCGTCGGGCATACACCCAGTAATCAGTAGTTATATGCTCATCCGGTGTACAAATAAGGATAACATTGCTTTCCGCAAAGAGCATTAGTGGCCCCTCACCCACATCACTGCAAGTGTTGTCATTGATTGGAGCGATGGCATTAAAAAACCGTCAGCACCCCGGTTCCCCCCATGTCTGAACTCAGACGTAAAACTACCACCTTCTCAGGGGTTACCTGCCCTAACTTGTCAATGGTCTCCCAACAGCTGCCCAGGAGCAATTAGTTTTCTTTACAGTTGTATGTCCCCCCATCGCTCCGACCCCTTCAAAACCTGTGACCTCAAAGCCTTTCTTGATCCTACCGCCATGCTATATCCAAATGGTGATCCAGTAGTCACATTCACAAATGACTGGCTTGCAGACATACAGTGGGAAAAGAAGATCCATCCCCGTGACCGTACAGTTCTCGCTACTCCCACTATGCGATCACTCCATTCATCACACAAGCTTCACAAACCCTACCACCACCCCCAGACCATCTACCTCTATTAAACAATGTCTTGGCATGAGGTCAAGGATGAGATCGACAAGATCTCCAATGCTATCAAAACAGAGGACGCCTCCAAGAACCTTGACAAAAAATTTGCTGATCCTGGCAAGTGGAACGGCAAACGAGCCACCTTCAGAAAATGGTGGCTGTTCATGGAGTTGTGGATCTCAATGCAAGAGTGGCACCCTCTACAAGATGACAAAGAGAAAGCAGCTGCGGTTTGGATGAGGATGGAAGGAGAAGCCATGGCATTTGCACATTTACAAATACGAAAAAGTCTGGAAAAGGATAAGTGGCTGATGTGGGAAGAATTGAAAAAGGATGTCGAAAAATACTTCAAGATAGCCAATTATAAGAAGATGGAGTATTCAAAAATGGAAACGATGAAACAGGGAAACCGGCAAACTGCGGAATTCCTGAATGAGTTCCAGTTTTTAAAAGAAGACATCGAAATTGACGACAAGATGGCAGTTTGCCTCCTTCAAAAGGCGATCAACTACAAAATCTATGCCGCCATACTCCAAGCGGAGGGAGACTTGGAATTCAACAAAACAATCAATAGTTATGCCGAAATGGGAGAGTGCTTCAAGTGCATCAAATATGAAAGGGGAATGCAGTTCCCACAATTTCAACGACCTTATGGGTCTCAACCCTGGTACACAGCCACCAGAACACAACCTGGCTGAGGAGCCCCCATGGAAATAGGGGCACAACAAGCGCAGCAAAGCAAATGGCCGTTCAACAGCAATTGCTTTAACTGCAATAAATTTGGCCACCAATCCTGGGACTGTCCCGAACCGCAAAAACCTCGTAACCCCCGACCAGCATGAATACGTCAATTCCAAGACCCACAATATTCACAATTCGACTACCTGGGTCCATCTCGTCCACAATATTCCCAATGTTCCCTCCCCACACTCCCACAATCACAGGCGCTGGTCATATCTTCTCAAACTGCTCAGCCCGGTCAAGGCCACTCGCACTCCCAGTCTGCCTCCTGGGAGACTGCTGAAGCAGAGGCATACTGGCGAGCCCGACTCGCCCAAGAAACCAAGAAAGAAGCCAAAAAGAAGGTTTCTTTAAATTAAATAAATCTGGTAATATTCAAGGTGTTATCGGATTGGACAGATCTTCCTTTCATAACTCTTTTTCTGTCTTACCTATCTATGATTCTAAGAACAATAGTTTGTGCGAATTGAACTCTAGCAAAAAGGTTTCCCCTGTAATATTTAGTTCACGTAGTTTTGTATCTGAGGGAGCATCCAGCAATGGCGCAGCTGCCAGAAATAATGCAGTGCTTAATTCTCCCACAAAACAAAAGAAAAAATTACATAAGGTACTTAGCAATGATACGGACATTTTTTACATCTACAATATTTATGAAACCCTCGAACTGACCAGCTTCGCACAGTCACAAGGACCTGTCAAGTTTTCACTTGACACCAAGATATATGGGTTCGCCACCCATGAAGGAAAATGGCGTTGGACTGAAATAGGCAATACCCCAGCCTTACTTGACTCAGGGGCAACTCACACGTTCATCGATTCTGCTTATGTCAATGAGCATAATCTCGAACGAATCTCACTTGGCCAAGAATTCTGTGTTCTCAATGCCAATGGCTCTGACCAAGCCATTGGCCATATCTGTGAAAAGGTGGCTCTCACCATCATAGTCAAGGACGAGAATGGAAACCCCCATATGGAAGCTATCGACGCCTTCGTATCATATCTGGGTAACCAAGATCTGATTATCGGCTATGACTGGCTCGCATGCCACAACCCTGATGTCAACTGGGTTGACAAGAAAATTGCATTCTCACATTGCACGGATCAATGCCGTGCTCATCCTATATTAAATCTTCGATCAATTCTGGTCGAAGAGGAAGAATACTGGAATTATTTGGATGTATTTTCTGAGCAAGAATCACATCACATGCCCACCAGGAAACCATGGGACCATGCTATCGAACTAGAGCCTGGATTCATCAAGAAGAAAGGCCGTATTATTCAACTTTCAGACACTGAGCTAGAAGAGGTTCAGATATTTATAGAAAAAGAACTCAAAAAGGGTTATATCTGACCCTCAAAATCGGATCAAACTTCACCCATTTTCTTTATACCAAAAAAAGGATGGTAAAAAACGAATGGTAATGGACTACAGATATTTAAACGAACACACAAAAAAGAATAACTATCCATTGCCACTGATACCTTCATTAATTGACAGGTTAAAAGGCACTGATATGTTCACCACCCTAGACTTGCATTGGGATTATAACAACATTTGTATTAAAGAGGGTGATGAATGGAAAGGGGCATTCACCACTCCTATTGGAGCCTATGAACCCCTGGTAATGTATTTTGGAATGTGTAACTCACCAGGCACTTTTCAGAATATGGTAAACGACATCTTCTCGGACATGTACGCTGTAGTAGTTATTTACATCGATGACATCATGATATTTACATCGAAAAAGACAAAAGAGGAACACACCCAGGTGGTTTGCGAAGTCTTACAAAGATTATGTGATAACAATCTTTATTTAAAGCCTTCGAAATGTTTTTTCCACAAAGACAAAGTAGATTATCTGGGCATGGTCGTATCTAAGGAGGGGGTGGAAATGCAGAAACCAAAGGTTCAGGCAATAACTGATTGGCCCACTCCCCATAATTTAAAACAACTTCAATCGTTTCTCGGAATGGCAAACTACTACTGCCATTTCATCCAAGGTTTTGCTGATGCAGCTAGACCGCTCAATAATTTAACTCGCAAAGACACGCCCTATATATGGTCCGAGGAATGTGAAGCAGCATTCCAAAAACTAAAAGAAATTGTAACCTCTTCACCGCTGCTCACATACCCAGACTCCTCCTGTCCTGTTCACATTGAATGTGACGCTTCCAACATTGCCACTGGAGCAGTGTTATCATATCAACTCCCCAACAGAAACTGGCATCCTGCTGGTTTTATCTCACACTCCTTTGGTGCTGCCGAACGCAACTACCCTATCTATGATAAGGAGTTGCTCGCAATTATCCATGCCCTCAAAGAGTGGTGCCACCATCTCGTAAATCAAGATCATTTTGAAATTTGGACAGATCATCATAATCTGGAGTTCTGGAAGAAACCCCGGGATCTGTCCCCACGCCAGGCACAATGGCACGCTTTTCTCATGGAGTACAATTATACGATATTGTACAAGCCAGGATCAACAAATGGTCAAGCAGATGCATTGTCCTGCCGTCCTAACCATGGTGAAGCAGTGGAAGATATAAATAAAAACGTAACAATGCTTCCACCCACTGTTTTTGCCTCTAAGCAGGCTATTCTTTCCTCCGAGATCTTTGATGAAATCATTGAACATTCATTCGAACTCGATGAAGACCATTATGGGTACGATCTTGATTCGTCTCTCGGTTGCTATAAAAACAGTCACAATCAAGTATTTGTTCCTATGGATCTGAGATCCAAGGTTATTAAACTCTATCATGAATCTCCAATCGCAGGACACCCAGGAAGATCTCGTACACTCGCTTCTATCCAATGACATTACAACTGGCAAAACATTGCCAAAGATGTCAACACTTTCATTGACCATTGTCATGGCTGCACCACCTCCAAGTCATCTAATAAACAGCCTGCCAGCAAGCTTATTCCTCTTCCAGCCCCCGAACACCCCTGGCAGGATATCTTGGTGGACTTTATCACAGATTTACTGGACTCAAACAGACATAATGCCATCATGATAGTAGTAGATAGATTCTCCAAGGAAGTTGTATTTATTCCCTGTACTAAAACATT
>JBBPJV010000758.1:0-15436 GCA_038088915.1 Sutorius aff. eximius
CCCAGTCACTCATTTTCATATTTCCGGCCATTCTTTTGTGTTAGAGACTCTCTGGGATGAACATATCACCCCCATTTCTTTCTTTAGCTTCACTCCGAAGCAACTTTTAGTGTTTTACAGCATTGGACAGAAATAGGCAATACCCTGGCCTTACTCAATTCAGGGGCTACCCACACATTTGTCAACTCTGCTTACATTGATGATAATCACCTTAAACAAATCTTGCTTGGCTGAGAATTTCATGTTCTCAATGCTGATGGCTCTGACCAAGCTATCAGATGTATCAAAGAAAAAGTGTTGGTGACAATCATAGTCAAAGATAAAAATGGAAACCCCCATTTAGAAGCCATTGATGCATTCATATCGTATCTGGGTAACCAAGATCTAATCATAGGATATGATTGGCTTGCACAACACAACCCTGATGTCAACTGGGTTGACAAAGAAATTTCATTCAAACATTGCACAGATTGATGCCATGGCAACCCTCTCAACATGGCTCTTCAGTCTATTCTGGCCAAAGAAGAAGAAAAACTAAAAACAGAAGTACCAAAGAAATACTGGGATTTCCTGGATGTATTTTCTGAGCAAGAGTCGCATCGCATGTCCACAAGAAAACCATGAGACCATGCTATAGATCTCAAACCTGGATCCATCAAGAAAAAGGGTCACATTATTGCGTTATCCAACACTGAACTGGAAGAAGTTTGGATATTTATTGAAAAGGAACTCAAGAAGGGCTATATCTGACCCTCCAAATTGGATCAAATGTCACTGATGTTCTTTATTCCCAAAAAGGATGGTAAAAAATGAATGGTGATGGACTACCACTATTTAAACGAACATACTAAAAAGAACAACTATCCATTGCCACTAATCCCATCATTGATTGATAGATTTAAAGGAGTGAATATGTTTACAACCCTAGACCTATGATGGGGTTACAACAACATTCGTATTAAAGAAGGTGATGAATGGAAAGGCACATTCACCACCCCTATTGGTGCTTATGAGCCTCTGGTAATGTATTTTGGAATGTGCAATTCTCCAGGCACATTCCAAAATATGGTAAATGATATATTTTCGGATATGTACACAGTAGTAGTTATTTACATTGACAACATCATGATATTTACATCAAAGAAAACCAAAGAGGAGCATTCCCAAGTTGTTCACAAAGTATTACAAAGGTTATGCAACAATGACCTCTATTTAAAGCCCTCAAAATGCTTTTTCCACAAGGATAATGTTATGAACTCATTTTCCTTAACCTAACTACACTATTAGCTTACTCGTAGTCTACACTTTTTCTTCTCTATATTTTGTCACAACAGGTCATGTGACTTCCCCCTATCTTTCTTTTCTCATGATCACATGACCAGACCTAGACCCCTATGATGTCAGATCATGTGACTGGTCTAGATCATGACATCATAGATAAGAGTCTATTCTGCTATTGGCTGTACCTTTTCTTATCTATTGTACCATCTCTCATGATATATTAGTCATGTATTAGTAATAGTCTTGGCACATGTATATATACCTGAGTGTAGCTATGACTGTTCCCCAGTCTAGCTCACTTGGGCATTACCTGGGATCATACCTCAGGCCTAAGGTGGGATATCTAGTACTATTCTCCTACTCCCTTGCCCATGGTAACCATTCCACGTGTTCTTTTCCTTTTTCTCTCTATCATAAAATGTTGCAACGTGTCATAAGTTGTTCTTGTCATTCCACCTCGTCTTGTACTTAGTTCTGGTAGTATGGTCTTGTTTCACTTGAGCTAGACTTCTCACAAGGTCAAACTTGCCCCGGACTCCAGGGTAGGAGAAGTACACGCACCACTAGATGGGCGTCGGGCATACACCCGGATATCAGTAGTCATACGGTCATCTGCTGTCACAAATTAGGATAATATTGCTCAGCCCATAGTGCATCAGGGCCCCCTTGTCCATGTCGCTGCAAGCATAGTCGATAATTGGTGTGAGAGTGTTAAAAAACTCTCAGTACCCCAGTTCCCCCCACATCTGAATTGACGTAAAACCACCGACTTCTTAGCAGTTCCCTGCTGCATCGCGTCAACAGTCTCCTTACAGCTGCCCCCGGAGATCTCCATAGTTTTTCTTCACAGTTACATGCCCCCCCGCTGTACAGACCCTTTTAAGACACGTGACTTAGAAGCATTCCTCGAACCTGTCACTGCCCTCTATCCAAACGGAGATCCAGCAGTATGTTTCGCACACGATTGGCTGGCAGACATCCAGTGGGAGAAAAAAATAAATCCCCGTGATCAGATAGTTCTCACTAATCACAACACATGCTCGCTCCGCCCATCACAGAAACTCCATTCCCCATACTGTCGCCCCCACACAATCTATCTATACTAAGCCATGTCCTGGCAAGAAGTCAAAGATGAGATCGATAAGATCTCAAACACAATCAAAACGGAGGACACCTCCAAAAATCTTGACAAAAAATTTGCCGACCCTGGCAAATGGGACAGCAAACGAGCCACCTTCCGCAAATGGTGGTTATTCATTGAATTATGGGTGTCCACCCAAAAATGGCACCCTCTCAACTTGGACAAAGAAAAAGCCACAGCAGTCTGGATGAGAATGGATGGTGAAGCAGTGGCATTTGCACACCTCCGGATATGCAAATCTCTGGAGAAAGACAAATGGCCAAGTTGGAATGAGCTCAAAAAGGACGTCGAAAAATACTTCAAAATAGTGGATTACAAAGAAATGGAATATGCTAAATTGGAGAACATGAAGCAAGGAAACAGAAGAACTGCTGAATTCCTAAATGACTTTCAATTTTTAAAAGAAGATATCAAGCTTGATGATGAAACCACCATTTGCCTATTAAGGAAGGCAGTCGATTACAAGATTTACGCTGCTGTTCTACAAGCCAAGGGGAATCTCGAATTTGACAAAACTGTAAACAGCTATGCGGAAATGGGTGAGCACTTCAAGCACATCAAATATGAAAGGGGAATTCACTTCCCACAGTTTCAGAGGCCAACAGGCCAAAATTACCGATACACAGCCACCGGGACTCAACCCGGCCGAGGCGCTCCCATGGAAATAGGGGTGCAACAAAGTCAGCAATCGAAACGGCCATTCAATGGCAACTGTTTTAATTGCAACAAATTCGGCCACCAGTCCCAAGATTGCCCGGAACCTCAGAAACCGTGCAACCCAAGACCCGCTCGAATCAGGGAGTTTCATGACCCCCATTACTCCCAATTCGACCCCCTGTGGCCTCACTACTCCCAAGGTCCCCTTCCTATGCCTCCACAATCACAGGTGTTAGTCGTATCCTCCCAAACTGCTTGGCCCAGTCAAGGCCACTCGCAGTCCCACCATGCCTTGTGGGATAATGCTGAAGTTGAGGCATACTGGCAAGCTCAGCTCACTCAAGAATCAAAGAAAGAAGCTGAGGCAAAGGTTTCTTTAAATTGAAAAAATCTGGTAATATTCAAGGTGCTACCAGATTGGACAAGTCTTCTTTTCATAATTCTTTTTCTTCTTTACACATCTATGATTCTACAAACAGTGAACTGTGCAAATCGAACTCTAGTGATGAGGTTTCTCCTGTAATATTTAGTTTGCATAGTTTTGTATCTGAGGAAGCGTCCAGCAATGGCACAGCTGCCAGAAATAATGCAGTACTTAATTCTCCCCCAAAACAAAAGAAAAATTTACATAAAATACTTAGTGATGACACAGATATTCTCCACATCTACAATATTTATGAAACCCTCAAACCGACCAGCTTCGCCCGGTCACAAGGACCTGTCAAGTTTTCACTTGACATCAAAGTATATGGGTTCGCCACCCATGAAGGCAAACAGCATTGGACAGAAATAGGCAATACCCCGGCCTTACTTGACTCAGGGGCTACACATACCTTCATCGACTCTACTTATGTCGATGACAACAATCTCGAACGAATCTCGCTCAGCCAAGAATTTCGTGTTCTCAACACCGATGACTCTGACCAAGCCATTGGCCATATCTGTGAAAAGGTGGCTTTAACCATCGTAGTCAAGGACAAAGAAGGAAACCCCCATATGGAAGCAATAGATGCCTTCGTATCATATCTGGGCAACCAAGACTTGATCATTGGCTATGATTGGCTCGCACGCCATAATCCTGATGTCAACTGGGTTGACAAACAAATCATGTTCTCATGCTGCATGGACCAATGCTGTGCTCATCCAATTCTAAACCTTTGATCAATTCTGGTTGAAGACGAAGAAAAACTAAAAACGGAAGTACCCAAAGAATACTGGGATTATTTGGACGTATTTTCTGAGCAAGAGTCACACCGCATGCCCACCAGGAAACCGTGGGACCATGCCATTGAACTAGAACCCGGATTCATAAAGAAGAAGGGTTGTATTATTCAGCTCTCAGACACTGAACTAGAAGAGGTTCGGATATTTATAGAAAAAGAACTCAAAAAGGGTTACATCTGACCCTCTAAATCGGATCAAACGTCACCAGTCTTCTTCATCCCTAAAAAGGACAGTAAAAAGTGTATGGTAATGGACTACAGATATTTAAATGAACACATGAAAAAGAATAACTATCCGTTGCCACTAATTCCTTCTTTGATAGATAGGTTAAAAGGAGCGGATATGTTTACCACCCTAGACTTGCACTGGGGTTACAACAATGTTCATATTAAAGAGGGTGATGAATGGAAAGGGGCATTCACCACTCCTATTGGTGCATACGAACCTCTGGTAATGTATTTTGGAATGTGCAACTCACCAGGCACGATGGCATGCCTTTCTCATGGAGTACAATTATACGATATTGTACAAACCAGGTTCAACAAATGGTCGAGCAGATGCATTGTCCCACCATCCTGACCATGGAGAAGCAGCTGAAGATATAAATAAAAACGTAACAATGCTTCCCCCAGCTGTCTTCACATCAAAGCAGGCTACCATTTCTCCCGAGATCTTTGATGAGATCATCGAACATTCCTATGAACTTGACGAAGATCATTATGGGTACAATCTCGATTCGTCCCTTAGTTGCTATAAAAATAGTCACAACCAAGTATTTGTCCCCAAGGATCTGAGATCCGACATCATTAAACTTTATCATGAATCTCCGATCGCAGGTCACCCCAGAAGATCTCATACTCTCGCATCTATCCAATGACATTACAACTGGCAAAACATTGCCAAAGATGTCAACACGTTCATTGACCACTGTCATGGCTGCACCACTTCCAAATCCTCAAATAAACAGCCTGCAGGCAAGCTTATTCCACTTCCCGCCCCTGAACACCCCTGGCAGGACATTTCAGTCGATTTTATTACAGATTTACCAGACTCAAATGGACATAACGCAATAATGGTTGTTGTAGATAGATTCTCAAAAGAGGTAGTATTTATACCTTGTACCAAAACTTTCTCGTCATTAGATACAGCTCGCTTATTTAGAGATAATGTGTGGTGTACACACGGACTTCCGAACACTGTAGTTTCTGATCACGGACCCCAATTTGTTTCAGAGTTCACTCGCGAGCTTTGCAAACTACTCAGGATCAAGCAGAAACTTTCAATGGCATTCCACCCACAAACAGATGGGCAGACAGAGTGAGTCAATCGCGACCTAGAACAGTATCTTTGTCTCTATGTCACCAAAAAGCAATCCGAGCAGGCCGAATGGCTCAAGCTGGCTCAGTTCCAGCATAATAATACTCTCACTTCGGCTACTGGCACCATTCCTTTTGCCGTAATCCACAACTATGCCCCTCGGACGGGTTTTGAAAACCCGGCAACTTCTCATCAATTTGGTCGCGATCTCGCTCGATCACATGAAGAAGTTCACTCAGCTCTGGAAGCTACACAAACGTGAATGGAGTCTACTGCCAATTCATCTCAGTCGGCAAATCCTGACTACCAAGTTGGCCAGCAAGTCTGGCTTTCCTCATCCAATCTCATGCTTCCTTATGCCTCTCGGAAGCTCTCCCCCAAATGGCTCGGTCCATATCCCATCACTTGCATCCTTCCTAATGCAGTTGAACTGCGTCTTCCATCCTCCATGAAAATCCATAATGTTGTCAACACATCTCGTGTTAAGCTCTATAAAGAACCACTCGACCCACAATCTGTGATTCGTCCAGACCCTATCGTGGTCACTGTTACGATTTGTTCCCCTTTTTATTTCCTTCGTCTCACAGTCTAGCTCGCATTCCTAATGCTCGCTACCCTGTAGACCCTTTGGCTTCTCCTTCATCTCCCTGTCTAGCCCGCAGTCCCGTGCTCGCTATTCAGCAGACCTTGTAGCCGTTCCTACACTTCGGTGTCTGAATCCCATGGACTACATTTCACCTATCACGTGATTCTTTTACTCACGTGACTATTATCCTTTTCATAGCCATTCCCACGCCACTAGCGCGGATCATGGACTACTACTTCCGATGACTCACCTCATGGTTCATCATCTTAGATTGTCTTTCTCCTCGTATCCTACACGAGTCCCCTTTACGGAATCCCGGTGTTCCTCTTCCCTTTACTGCCGGATATCCTAATATGGCCTATTCCTTTCTTTCCGCCTACCCTGGACCCACAGCTCTCCATTGTATTCCTACTATAGATCTCTCGCCCTCGGACCCACGGCTGTCCGTTGTATTCTTAGCTTAGATCTCTCCGCCTCCCCTCTTGGCTCTCCGATGGGATATACCTTAGTATCTCCTTTATTCTTTCCTTCCTATTACGGATACTACTTTCCCACACTCGCCTTACTATATAAGACTCGCGCCTTCCTTGTAGTATTCCTTACGCTAGTTCCTACCTGGTACTTAGGACATAGTGCTCCCGTACTTGCCTAGTCCCGTCTCCGTCTATCCCTCATGTCTATACCTCCGTTATCCCAATACTAGCTTTTCTCCCTTCACTGCACTGCATGCATCTCATTGACCCTCAGTCTGGCACTGCAACCACCACCATCCTTCTGATCTCCCTCCTTCCATGGACTCTGCCTTTGAGTCCTTCACTATCCTTAAGTTCTCCATTCATCAGTCAGAGACTGATCAACCTTGTCATACATCGACTCCTCGATGTTCTCCTTGTCCCCCACTAGACGTGGCCTTTGTCCTCGCCCCCTGCAGTATTCCCCTGCAGTCCCCTCGTCCTCCGGCCTTCCTCCTTGGCCCTCCGACCTTTCCTTGAACCCTCTCGGGTTCCTACGCCCTCCAGCCTGTCTGTCTATCAGGCTCTCCTTGTCCCTTCTCCTGGTAGTCCTTTCCAGGATCTCCGACCTCTAGGAGTACTGTGCTCCTTGCCACCGGATGGAGCAACAGCTCCATACTTGCTGCCCAATCCCTCAGGGGCTTGGTCGTAACAGTCACCAAGGACCGTCTTGTAGAGTATGAGGTTGACTCTATTGTGGATTCTCGTTGTAAAACACAAAAAGTAGCTTCGGAGTGAAGCTAAAGAAAGAAATGGGGGCGATATGTTCGTCCCAGAGAGTCTCTAACACAAAAGAATGGCCGGAAATATGAAAATGAATGACTGGAAGCGTACCACCGGTGTGGCTAGCTCCAAATGCCTTCTCCAAGCTAGGAAATGTGGACCTGGACTCAGGATGAGCTTCTGGGCTTCCAGGGAGCAAGACAAGTATTGGATCAGGCGGATTGACTTCGGCCGGGCATACAAGAGAGTGTAGGAAAGCAGAAAACTAAATTGCTGTGCTAACTACATGCCTATATAGCGAAATGACATCTAGGCACTAGCCGAACATAATACAATGAAATCGCATGAACCCGGACTCAAAAGAGGTCGTTCCGGACTGGAAACACACCGGAAAACCACCGGAAAGTGGTTCCGGCCGAAAAACCGGACAACCCGGGCTTGCATGGTATCATTTTCGGCCGGAAAGTAGCCGGAAAGGAAGCCGGGAAGATCTGGAAGCCTCAGGGTAAGTGCGGGTCCATCGGAAATGCTGTAAATGCAGGATACACATGCAGGGAACATTAGTTCCCTACATCGTTTACTCATGTGACTGTTTGTCTTTTCATAGCCATTCCCACACCACCAAGCACAGATCATGGACTACTGTCTCTGATGACTCACCTCACGGTTCATCATCTTAGATTGCCTTTCTGAAATGAGACCTAAACTAAGGCTGAGTGGAACGATGATGAGGTGGAACTAGAACCGACTATGACGTTCGGCAATATTGAAGAAGAAAAAGGAATACACATGGAGTGGTTACCACGGGCGAAGGTAATGAGGAACAGGTAGTACTAGATATCCCGCTCAGGCCTGAGGTAGATCCCAGGTAATGCCCAAATGAGCTAGACTGGGGGACAGTTGTAGCTACACCCAGGTATATATAGACATGCCAAGACTATGACTAATGTACATGACTAATAAATAGTAGGAGTGGTACAATAGATAAGGAAAGGTACACCAATAGCAGAATAGACTCTTATCTATGATGTCATGGGTCTAGACCAGTCACATGATCTGACATCATAGGAGTCTAGGTCTGGTCACGTGATCGTGAGAAGAGAAAGATAGGGGGAAGTCATGTGACCTGTTGTGACAAAATAAAGAGAGAAAAAAGTGTAGACTACGAGTGTACTAGTATACAAGTTAGTTAAGTAGAATGAGTTCGTAACATTTACAGGGTGTCCACAGTATTTTGGATTAAACCTATGTTTAATCCTGCTGAGTTTCAACCTTATTTACTTCATGTATATAAAGGCCTTGGTTTCGGTCTTACAGCCAAGTAGCCAACCACCCAAGCTAGCTACCAAGGTAGCAGGAATATCTGGGCTCACCCCCCAAATATATCTGTGGCTTCATCCCCATCTTTGCTGTCCCTCTGAGCTTCTCTCTATTACTCTGAGCCAAGGACATCAAGCCACATTCCTAGGTCACTATCAGGACCACTCTTCCTACAGTAACCGTGTGGTTAATTTCAGCAACCTCTGCACCTGGAAGACTGGTACCTCAGGAGATCTTAGTGACTAGGACCTGCTCCTCTTTATCCAAGACTCTACTAGTGAACATCGGTTAGTTCAACTACCCAACTCACTCAGTCCTGTGTTCTGTTCTAGACGACAACACTATCCAGACAATGTTTCCTCCATGCACTCTTGGCAAGAGTCTTCACTATGAGCCCAAAGACTCATCCTCACTATGAGCCCGAGGGCCACTTCCTCATTATGAGCCTGAGGAAGTGGAGAAGACCAAGAGACTTGTACGATCAATCCTCACAGTTGGAGCAGCATCTCCTGCATATGCTTATGCTCTGGAATAACAAGGCCTACACTCCTTTGGCTTGTTTCCCACCACATTTCCAACAGTCAGGAGTAGCAGTGAGATTTTCATATGGCCTAAATAAAGAAGAGAACTCCGCAAAAGTAACACCACAAACATGATGAGGGGCGGAAGAATGTGAGGCTTTAAAATCCCAAATAGCATCCTGCACATTAGCCAAGTTGTCCTCAGGTTCCCAAGTTCGGTCCGTAATATCCCAACCCTTCCAGTGAACAAGGTATTCCAGCTTGCCATGCTTCAACCTAGAATCCACAATGGAGTCAACCTTGTACTCTATGAGACAGTCCTCGGTGACCATGATAGGGTCTGGGTGAATCACAGATTGCCCATCAAGCGGTTCTCTATAGGGTTTGACACGAGATACGTTGACAACATTGTGGATCTTCATAGAGGCTGGGAGACGCAGTTCGACTGCATTGGGAAGGATCCGTATGATTGGATATGGACTGAGCCATTTGGGAGAAAGCTTCCGAGAGGTGTATGAAAGTGTGAGGTTGGACAAAGAGAGCCAGACCTGCTGGCCTACTTGGTAATCAGGATTGGCTGATTGAGTTGAGTCAGCCATAGACTCCATTCATGTTCGTGTTTCCTTGAGAGCAGAGTGTACTTCTTCATGAGAATGAGCAAGATCATGACCAAACTGATGAGTTGTCGCAGGGTTTTCAAAACCCATCCAAGGGGCATAATTATGGGTGATGGCGAATGGGATAGTGCCAGTAGCTGAAGTAAGTGTATTGTTATGCTGGAACTGAGCCAGCTTGAGCCATTCAGCCCACTCAGATTGCTTTTTGGCGACATATAGACGTAGATATTGTTCTAGGTCATGGTTTACTTGTTCTGTTTGCCCATCTGTTTGTGGGTGGAAGGCCGTGGATAATTTCTGCTTGATTCCAAGTAGCTTGCAAAGCTCTCGCGTGAATTCTGAAACGAATTGGGGACCTCAGTCAGAAACTACCATAGTTGGGAGTCCATGTGTACACCACACATTATCTCTAAATAATCGAGCTGTATCTAGTGATGAGAACATTTTTGTACAAGGGATAAATACTACTTCTTTGGAGAATCAATCTACAATGACCATAATTGCGTTGTATCCATTAGAATCTGGTAAGTCCGTTATGAAATCTACTGAAATGTCCTGCCAGGGGTGTTCGGGGGCTGATAAGGGAATGAGTTTGCCAGCGGGCAGTTTATTTGAAGATTTTGATGTGGCACAGCCATGGCAATGATCAATGAATGTGTTGACATCCTTGGCTATGTTTTGCCAATTATAATGTCATTGGATGGATGCAAGAGTACGAGATCTACCAGGGTGGCCAGTGATCAGAGATTCGTGATAGAGTTTAATGACTTCAGACCTCAGGTCCTTTGGAACGAAGACTTGGTTGTGGCTATTTTTGTAGCAACCTAGTGACGAATCAAGATCGTACCCATAATGATCTTTGTTGAATTCATAAGAGTGTTCAACGATCTCATCAAAGATCTTGGGTGAAATGGTAGCCTGCTTGGATGCAAAGACAGCGGGGGGAAGCATTGTTATGTTTTTATTGATATCTTCTGCTGCTTCGCCATGGTCAGGACGGTGGGACAATGCATCTGCACAACCATTTGTTGAACCTGGTTTATACAATATCGTATAATTGTATTCCATGAGAAAAGCATGCCATCATGCCTGATGTGGGGAAAGATCCTGGGATTTCTTCCAGAACTCCAGATTATGATGATCTGTCCATATTTCAAAATGATCTCGATCTACGAGATGGTGACGCCACTCTTTGAGGGCACGAATGATGGCAAGTAATTCCTTATCATAGATAGGGTAATTATGTTCAGCAGAATCAAAAGAATGTGAGATGAATCCAGCAGGATGCCAGTTTCCATTGGGTAACTGATAAGATAACACTGCTCTGGTGGCGATGTCAGAAGTGTTGCATTCAATGTGGACAGGACGGGACAAGTCCAGGTATGTAAGCAACAGGGAGGATGTGACTGTAACGAGCCCAAGGAGGAACTCATTAAGGGCGAGGCGAACCTCTAACCCTAACCCCAAGTGCATGGCATTGGAGGGCCACCCGATGACGTGCTAACCACGATCTATAGAGAGGAGGCTGGATATGATGTCCAGCAATGGTGTATACAAAAGGATAAGGAATGAAACAGTCTGTATGAGCCTTAGCACTGGAAGGGAAGCATATAGCAGCTAAGGCCACTCCCCCTTAGACCCAGGTAATGCACAGGTTGACAAGACTGGAGGGAATTCAGTCCGTCTCACCATGCCCTTTATATATGCAGAGAGGCCAGCACACAGACCATGCTGTGCTGTACCCCTGATAACTAAATAAGGACATGTCTATGGTAAAGAGAGAGGTGACGTAAGGGGCTAGACTATGATGTAGTGGTCTAGACCCTATAACATCATAGATATGTAATAGTCCGTAAGCTACTATGGTACGTATAGTCACATGACTAGGTCACGTGCCAGGGACAGGAATGGCAGTCATGTGATGGTCACGTGCTATGGTACAGGAAATAATGCTAAGTCCAATGTACGATGTGTAGTCCAAAGTGTAGCGAAAGTGAAGTACTAGCTAGGCTAACCCTAGACTAGGATAAAAGTTAGGTTAAAGGGAATGGTATCATAACAGTGACTATTTCTTTTAGTTTATTGAATGCTGCTTCACATTCCTCGGACCATACATAAGGGGCATCTTTGCGAGTTAAATTATTGAGCAGTCTAGCTGCATCGGCAAAACCTTGAATGAAGCAGCAATAGTAATTTGCCATTCCAAGAAATGATTGGAGTTGTTTTAAGTTATGGGGGGTGGGTCAATTGGTTATCACCTGAATCTTCGGCTTCTGCATTTCTACCCCCTCCTTAGATATGACCATTCCTAAATAGTCCACTTTATCCTTGTGAAAAAAGCATTTGAAGGGTTTGAGGTATAAATTGTTATCATGTAGTCTTTGTAGGACTTCACGTAGGACCTGTGAATGTTCCTCCTTAGTTTTCTTTGAGGTGAATATCATAATATCATCAATATAGATAACCACGACAGCATACATATCGGAAAAGATATCATTTACCATATTTTGGAATGTGCCTGGAGAGTTGCACATTCCGAAGTACATTACCAGGGGCTCGTATGCACCAATAGGGGTGGTGAATGCGTCCTTCCATTCATCACCTTCTTTAATTCAAACATTGTTGTAGCCCCAGTGTAAGTCTAGGGTCGTGAACATATCGGCTCCCTTGAGTCTGTCAATCAATGATGGAATCAGTGGTAACGGATAGTTGTTCTTTTTTGTATGTTCGTTTAAATATCTATAGTCCATTACCATTCGCTTCTTGCCATCCTTCTTGGGAATGAAGAAGACCAGCAATGTTTGGTCTGATTTGGAGGGTCGGATATATCCCTTTTTTAGTTCTTTTTCAATAAATACTCAAACTTCCTCCAGTTCAGTGTCAGAAAGTTGGATAATATGGCCCTTCTTTTTGATGAATCTGGGCTCGAGTTCAATGGCATGATCCCATGGTTTCCTGGTGGGCATGCGGTGTGATTCTTGCTCAGAAAATACATCAAGGTAATCCCAGTATTCTTGAGGTACTTCCATTTTTAGTTTTTCTTCTTCTTCAACTGGGATTGATCAAAGGTTTAATATGGGGTGAGCATGGCATCAATCCATGCAATGTGAGAAGATGATTTCTTTATCAACCCAGTTGATGTCGGGGTTGTGGCATGTGAGCCAATCATAACCAATGATCAAGTCTTGGTTACCCAGATATGATATGAAGATGTCTATTGCTTCCATATAGGGATTTCCTTCTTTATCTTTGACTATGATGGTCAGAGCCACCTTTTCTCTAATACGGCCGATAGCCTGGTCGGAGCCATTGGCATTGAGGACACGAAATTCTTGGCCAAGTGAGATTCATTTGAGATTGTGATCATTGACGTATGCTGAGTCGATGAATGTGTGTGTTGCCCCTGAATTGAGTAAGGCTGGGGTATTGCCTATTTCAGTCCACCACCGTTTTCCTTCATGGATGGTGAACCCATATACCTTGGTGTCAAGTGAGAATTCGACAGGTCCTTGTGACCGTGCGAAGCCAGTCAGTTCAAGGATTTCATAAATATCATAGATGTGAAGAATGTCTGTATTATCACTAGCTAGCTTACATAATTTTTTCTTTTCTTTTATGGGAGAATTAAGCACTGCATTATTACTGGCAGCCATGCCCTTTTGGGATGCTCCCTTAGTCACAAGGCTTTGTGAATTAAATAATACAGGAGAGACATTACTACTATTGTTCGAATCACACAAGTCATTGTTCTTAGATTCGTAAATTGGTAAGGGAGAAAAACGGTTAGAGAAAGAATTCATCAGTCCGGTAGTACCTTGATTGTTACCAGACTTTTTCAATTTAAAGAGACTTTTTTCTTGGCCTCTTTCTTTGTTTCTTGGGTGAGTTGTGCTCACCAGTACGCTTCAGCTTCAGCAGTCTCCCAGGAAGCAGACTGGGAGTGTGAGTGGCCTTGACCAGGCTAGGCAGTTTGAGTAGATATGACCAATGCATTTGATGTGGGGGTCAGTGGAAGAGGACATGCCACATATCGAGGACGTTGAGGAGGATCAAACTGGGAATAGTGCAGGTCATGGAATTCCCTAATTCATGCAGGGCGTGGGTTACAGGATTTTTGAGGTTCAGGACAGTCCTGAGACTGATGGCTGAATTTATTACAATTGAAACAGTTCCCATTAAAGGGGCATTTCATTTGTTGGACTTGTTGCGCCCCTATCTCTATGGGAGTGCCTTGGCTGGGTTGTGTCCCGGTGGCTGTATATTGATACTGTTGTCCCAATGGCCTCTGCAATTGGGGGAAATGAATTCCCCATTCATATTTGATGCACTCAAAGCGCTCACCCATTTCTGCACAATTGTTGATCATCTTCTCAAAGTCCAGATCTCCTTCCGCTTGTAGCACAGCCACATAGATCTTGTAGTCGATCACCTTTCTTAATAGGCAAATGGCAGTTTCATTGTTGAGCTCTATGTCTTCTTTTAAGAACTGGAAGTCATTCAGGAATTCCATGATTCTGCAGTTTCCCTGTTTCATGTTCTCCAATTTAGCATATTCCATTTCCTTATAATCTGCTATTTTGAAGTATTTTTCCATGTCCTTTTTAAGCTTGTCCCAACTTGGCCATTTGTCTTTTTCCAGACACTTTCATATCTGGAGGTGAGCAAATGCTGCTGCATCGCTGTCCATTCTCATCCAGACAGCTGCAGCTTTTTCTTTATCCAAGTTGAGTGGGTGCCATTTTTGGGTGGACACCCATAATTCAATGAATAACCACCATTTCCTAAAGGTGGCGCACTTGCCGTCCCACTTGCCGGGATTGGTGAACTTTTTATCAAGATTCTTTGAGGCATCTTCTGCCTTGATCATGTTGGAGATCTTGTTGATCTCATCCTTTACATCTTGCCAGGATGTCAACATTGTTTATCTGTAGAAATAGATGGTGGTGGGGCAGCGATAGGGTTTTCAGAGTTTATGGGATGGACATAGTGACTTGATCATAGGATTGATGAGAACTGTCTGCTCTCTGGGTTTTATCTTCTTGTCCCAGTGGATGTCTGCAAGCCAATCGTGTGCGAAGGTAACAACCAGGTCACCATTTGGATAAAGAGCTGTGGTGGGGATGAGGAATGCTTCAAGGTCATGTGTCTTGAAGGGATCTGATCAGCGGGGGGACATATAACTGTAAAGGAAAACTAATACTCCCAGGCAGCTGTGGGGAGACCCTTGACGCAATGCAGCAGGAAACTGCAGAGATGTCGGTGGTTTAATATCAATTCAGACGTGGGAGGAACTGGGTTAGCTAACAGTTTTTTAACACTGTTTCCCCAGTCAAGTGGCACGCTTGCAGCTACACATGAAGAGGGGCCCCTAATACACTTTGGGGTACAGCAACGTTATCCTTATTTGTATGCCGGATGAGTGTATAACTACTGGTATCCAGGTGTATGCCCGATGCCCTTCAAGCAGTGCATGTACTTATTCTCCTTATCCCTGGAGTCACAGGAGCAAGTTCAACCTTGTGTTACAAACTCGTTTA
>JBBPJV010000759.1:0-15418 GCA_038088915.1 Sutorius aff. eximius
TAGCCAGGCCTGGGATCAAGAGAGAAGAGAGAAACAAACTCGGCAATCCGAAGTGCTTCAACGTTTCACACATCACAAGTTGCTGATTGACACGATTTGCCAGGAGGGTAACCGTCCATCCTACGCTGTCGTGGAAACCTATGATACAAACAATGTGAGATTATGGCCGACTGGGGAAGAAGGGCGCGCGACTAATCAAAGAACTAACTCAGCCGCGCGTAAGACAACGGACTGAGGCGTACGAGTACGAAAAGGGTCTAACTTGTATACGATTAGGTAGAAAGATAATCACACGGGTCCCGGAGGGGATCCGAACGGTCCATGTCACGGAAATGAGACAAAAATGCATGATCGTACGGTGTACGCGAGATGGTGTAGTGCATGAGCGGCAACTCGCGGACACCAGTGATGCGATCGCGGCTGCGACGTGCGCCGGTGATCGATTGGGCTAGTCACGGTCATGGTTGCGCGCGCGCTTGCTATTCCAACAAACAAGTCCGCATACCGGAAGGAAAGGTGTCCGAGGTGTCATTTGTACACGAAAAAGACGATAACCACGCAGGGGAAAACTCTGAGTCCAATTCAGCACTCCAGATGCACATCAGGCTGACCTAGACATCCATTCAAAAAGCGAGCGAGTCCCCTACGACGACCCGATTACTACAACTTGTGTGAGGACCCCCTGATGATATTCGACCCAGCACTCAAGATTTAGTAATTGGACCCCCGGCTCCGAGTCAGAATCGGACCACCCTCTCCCTCAGACCAGGATCGTCCAAGTGGCCAAGATTCCAACAAGTCCCACCATCTTTGCAGGAGTCAATGTAACACCCGAGCTCGCTGACTTGAAGGGATTGGAAGGAGCGGCAGATTGCGTAGCCGTGACGCTCCCTGATGCTGAGCTCCCAGGGACGGGGATCGTCTGTACAGACGCTTCCGAACTCGTTGTACCAGTGGACACCTGCGATGCGGTTCCTCCTTGTACGAGCATAGGCATCACAGACCCCGGTTCAACCGTCACCGTCTCCGCCAGACTGCCCGCAGCTGCCCCTTGTATGCAACCCGCCATGCCATATGCAAACGTGCACGACTCGATATTCGTCTCGGTATACTGCATGTCGACGTACTCCAATTCCATGTTGCCAGAGCCTTCGATCAACGTCACTGTGGTGTGCATGAGAATGAAAAGTTGATCGACATGAAGGATGTGGTGTAATACCAAGGGATCTGTGAGAGATACTGACCTGTGCCGGTGAACTGGGGAGGCAGACTAGCCCAAACTCCGGTGGGCTGACCCTGGAAAAGAAGGTAGGTCGTGTCACCGTTCCCTCCAACACCAACGATGTCAGCGCTGAGAGGCTGGGGTGGGACACCCGGCAAGATCAGGGAGACGTCAGCAAAGCAAACTACCCATCGCGGAATGGTAAGCCAGAGAACACGTCATGAAGACCCATTGTCCGGTGCTTACCTGGTAAACCAACCAAAGATAACGCAAAAAAGGACGGAAGGCTTGCCCACACCATCATGCAAGCAAAAAAAACGAACGTGGACGGAAAGAATCGGGATGGCGTTGGATGGCGGATGTCACTCTACCAAGGGCAGTCCTGCTCTAGACCTTTTACAAGTTCAAATAGCGGCGAAGTGGAATATATTGATGATCGATGACGCCGATTTATACGTCCTCCGCCGGCGCTAGCGTCGTTCTTAGTTCGCGGAGGCTTATTCTACGGCACCCGCCTTGTGGGACCGTACCTGGACTGGCCCCCTTCGGCAAGAGACCAGACATGAGCTATCGATGCCCGGTAGCCATACCTATTTTTCCGTTAAAAACAATCCCAATTACCAGCAGAACCATCGGAACGTACCAAACAGGATCCAAGCCTGTCTGGGAAACCAAGTAACAATGCTAGTATATAGCAAGCACTCGTGGATCGAAGAAAAGGGGGATGGAAATAAGAAGGGAAATATGGCAGCCTGAGACTTGAGTGCGACGCGAGATGGGGACACTGATGCCAACGCTAGCCCGTCCGCAAACAAGGTTAAAGAATCTCATAGCCAGGTCCCAGATCAAGGGAGGAAAGAAGAAACGAACCGGGAATCTAAAGGGCCCCAAAGTTTCACATCATCATAGACGGCTGACTGACACGTTTTCGTCCGATTGGCCAGGAAATTAACCATACGTCTCACACTCTCGTGGAAACCTAAAGCGAGTCTGTGTAACGGAAGGAAAGACGTCCGATGTGTCCTTGCACGGGAAAAAAGCGATAGCAGCATAGGGGAAAACTGAATCCAATTCAACAGCCAGGATGCATGCTAGGCACCAATTCAAAAAACGAACCAGTCGCCTACGACGACTCGAATTACGACTTATCCCCCGACCACACACGCTGGTGGTGCTACCAAGCACGCGTACGACGAGGCGTAGTGAGACGTACACTATAAACAGGTCTAGTCCTTCCGATTTTTAGTGTTCAGATCCTCCATACACAATCATAGTTCGACTCCCACCTCGGCTCGAGAGTGGACCATTAAGTAGACGTCATCTCCTCTTGTTCCCCTCAGACGAAAAGTGTGCAAATAAGCAACATGCCAGCGAGCCCTGCAACACCCCCAGACGTCAATCTGACACCTGAACTCGCCGACTGGGACGGGGCGACCGAAGACGTGGCCGCCGATGGCGTTGGCGTGCCACTTCCCGACGCCGAGCCCCCAGGAACACCCGTCTGCGTCGAAGCCGCCGAACTCGCGCCACTACCAACTCCAGGCGAAGTGGTCCCTCCACCCTGAACGAGCATGGCCGTCGCAGACGCTTGGTACGTCAACGTCGCCGCCCCCGTACCCTGTGAAATCGCCTCTATACAATTCGCCCCACCGTTTGCAAGCGTACAAGATGCCACGGCCACCAGGGAGAATCCCGAGTTGACGTATTCAAATATCATGTTGTCAGGCCCTTCGATGAGCGTCGCTGTGGGCATGCGGGGTAAGTGAGAGTCATCCAGGGACATACAGGGGGATGATGGTATGACACTGACCCGTTCCAGTCAATTCGGCTTTTTGGCCAGACCATGTCCCGGTCGGCTGGCCGGGCAATAACTCATACGTCGTCTCACCATTCGCTCCGACGCCGAGGATGTCGACGCTGAGCGGCTGCGGATCGAAACCCGGCAAGGTCAAGGACATGTCCGCAAGACAGACTACGCGTCCCAAAACAAGTGAGACCGAGAACACGCCAAAGGTCCCATCGTCTGAGGCTCACCTGGCAAAAGGAATGCGAACGATAGAAAGCGTGCCATGGTCCGGGTGATGACACAGCCTTCTCAAACGATCGCAAAGGCACGCGAACGGCGAGCGGTCGAGCCGGTTGGAATGGAAAGGAACAGTCGAGTTTTCTGAGGACGGGTCCTACCCTGGACTCACTTTATGTAGTACCAGGCGGAACACGGATTTACACCGGCCTCGAAGGTATAGACCGCAGCATCGCATATTAGGTGCGTACGTGATGAAACCTGGGCGTGTGTCCGCATTTGGCTACGTCAGGTTCATGTGACCGACTCGGCTTCCTTGCCAAGCCATCACTGGAAGC
The DNA here is from genome assembly GCA_038088915.1 of Sutorius aff. eximius. Classification (NCBI taxonomy): domain Eukaryota; kingdom Fungi; phylum Basidiomycota; class Agaricomycetes; order Boletales; family Boletaceae; genus Sutorius; species Sutorius aff. eximius. Next base: position 3,584 of record JBBPJV010000759.1, read on the forward strand.
GGAATGGGGTTGTTGGCTCGGGAAGCGTGTGCTTGTTTCGCAGGTGCGGTGGGATGAACGAGACGTAACGCAAGAAAGGAGGGCAAGTAGTATTCCTCACTGAGAAGAATCGAGGTGAGCCCGGGTGGATTGTGACATAAGTAGTCCTTGCCGTGGTACCGGTTTCTCTGGAACACCACCGACTATCATACACCGAGCTCAAAGTTACAACGCTGGTTCAAATGTACCGTCGCTGAGGGGCCCCCTTACTAGACCTAGAACGTGCCATCAGAAGACGCCATATAAATAGGTCGCTGAACTTGAAGCGACCGCACCCAAGTCTCAAAGCGAACCACGTATGTTCACGCAGGCCCGAGGGCACGGCGTTCCACTGAACAATGTATCATATACGTAATCGCATCTCCTGTCCTTCCCCCGTCGGCAGCATGCACAACGCTTGATAACATTTCCAACCAGAATGATGACAATGTGTATTGAGTAGATTGAGCAGGAAGACGATGCGCAAACCATGCAACAGATTAGTGTATCAAGCAAAACGGATGGAAGAAGCGAAAGGAAAAGGAAGAGAACATAGGAAGAAGCAGGGAGCGATGAGACAGAGAGACATCACAATGGCAGAACCCTCGGCAATCAATATTAAAGGACTATACTGCCTCTGGGATCAACTGGAAAGGAGGAAACAAGAGAAAACGAAAACGGGAATCTAGAATGTTTTCACACCATTGAAAGTCGTTGGTTGACTTGTTTTCGCCCATTGACTGGGAGGGCACTTGTGCGTCCGATGTTGGTATTATCGCCACCCGGGTGGAAACCTGGAGGCAAGGTTTGTGGGACAGAAGGGAATGCATCGAAAATGTCCTTATCGAGAGGACTAGAAGTGGGGGAGAATTCCGAGTTCGAGTCGCCGGGGGATATCCAGGGCTTGGTTCGACTATCACCGTCCGCACCATCAGGGTGCGCCTCGGCCGCCAACTCGGAAGGAAAAGAGAGCGTAAGGGTCGGCTGCGACGACTCGTATACCGAGTTCCGTTCAGATACTGAGATAAGATCACCATGCATATCCGGGTGAAAGTACGTGAGACATACCCTGGTCCGCCGAACTCACGTTGGACCTCGTCCGATTCCTATTGAAAATCTTGTCGGCAAATGAGGATGAACGGCTAACAGTAGGTGAGTCCTTCTTGGGAGATGCGCTTGGCCAAGGGATGCCGAATCCCTTTCGCTTGCCATTGTCTGACGGTGTCGTTACAGGGGACGAGTCCTCGGACGACATCGACATGCTATCCCGTGGGTAGGCACCAGGCATATAACCGGATGACCGACGACCCGTGAGACGATAAATGTTCGACAGGTACTTGCGATGTGAAGGCGATCGTTGTGAAAATGTCGTGGATGCGAGACTCCTGCCATCAGTCTCATCTCCTTCGGGTATTTCACCATCGATCAAGGGCTCTCTGATCGACGGGATGGACACGGAGCGTTCCGACTGCGAGCCACTATCGACGACAGTAGTAGGCGCACGTTCAGTAAGTGTGGAAGCGGACGATTGTCGAAGGTTTGGTTGGAAAGTTGTGCTGGTGGGGGTGGGGGTATTTGGTAGTAGGTCCTTTGCTTTCAAACCCGTGCTATCTCCCCCTGTTAGCCTTAGCTCCAGTAACGCCGCATCTTCCAGGAGGACCGCCAGGTCACCGATGCCCGGAGTGGGAGACGCTGGGACAATATTGCCGCTGGCACCCCGCCGCTTCTGGGGTAGTTGTGATGTACTAGAGGGGTCGAGGTTGAATGTTGTGGGTGGAACCGCCGGCTCGGTGACCCTGCGATGAACAACAGCCTTGAAAGTAGGCTTGCTCTGCGGACGAGCCTCGGTCAATAGATTGGGTGCCGAAATACTGGGTGATACAAGCACATTTGAATCTGGTGCAAGAGTAGGTATGGCGCTGGCTTTGGAGGTATTGGTTTGTTTCGTCACCTTCGGAGGGGGTGACGTCGGAGGACATACGACGGTAGCCTCTGCACGAACAGGTATACGGGAAGGTCTACGAGAAACGGAAGGGGTATCGGTGGGCGGGAAGGGTGGGACAGATGAAGTGGGCTCAGGCTGTGATGGAGAGGGCTGTGATGGAGAGGGCTGTGAGACAGCCGACTGGGGAGCGGTTCCATAGTCTGACTGTCCATCTTTACTACCTTGTTCGAGGGTAGGAGACTGCTGGGATATATTAGGGATAGGAAGCGGAGGGTTCCGGGACGAGACCAGATCCTTTGCTGGAGCGACCTTGGGATCAACGGAAACTGTTGGCAATGGCTGTTCGACGGTAGGCGGTGGCTCCGAAGGCTGTATCTTTGGTTCCTCCAGACTTGATGGAGGCGGTTCCTCCTCCTCCTCCTCCTCCTCCTCCTCCAATGCCGCCTCAACAGCGGGTCCCACACTAGGGGGCTGTGGATCGGCGGTTTCGGCTGACAAGGGAGACAATGCATCGAAAGGCTCTACCACCTTGTCCCCTGCATCGCTCGTGCTCGCGACGCGTCTCCCAGAGCCAAAATTGACCGCAAGCGAATTGCGTCGTGGGGCCGAGCCAGACACACCGTCGGGCAACGGCGGGACGGGCTCGTCTGTCGAAAAGCTAGGAGGACCGTTCGAGACAGCAGCACCGGTCGAGATACATCTCTTCCTCGGACCGGGCGACTCGTCCGTCGAGGGGTGTTGTGATCCCGACTGACCGACGGACGCTCCACTGGGTCTGCCCAGACCAGGGACTCGGTTCCCATAGAGTTCCCCGCGCTTCTTGGGTGGTGCGTTTTCTGCCAGTTGGGGCGCGCCCATCCCGAAACTCCCGCGTGGAACAGGCACGCCTCCTTTTTCCTCGAACTTTGCGATTCTGTCGCGTAGCCCGCCTGTGCCTGCGCTGGAGAGCTCTTTCAGGGCTGGTTGTGCGGATTGATGGGTGCTGGGCGAGACGTTGCGTTGTTGGAGGGCTGCTATCCGTTCCTTAAGGTTCACGGGGGGTGTTTGGCCTCTGGAAGTCGCCCTGGTTCGAGGGTTAGTCTGACGGGGTCGTTGGGTCGCACCGAGTAGACGTACATGGTTCAGATCACGGCCTAAAACGCAGCGTGAAGGTGGGGTTACAAGACGACCGGCGAGAAAAGAAAACCAGCCAGGCTAGTTTGGGTTGTGAAATGGAAGAGGGTCGAACGCAGATCAAATGTAAGCTGACGGCCCTGATCCCTCGAGGAAGGACCGCGCGTGGTAGAGAAAAAAAAGGGCAAGGAACACAGACAAGAGCTAGTAAATGTCTCAAATAGACCGACAACGGTGGTGCATGCAATTGAGGCAGGGGGCGTCTCACATGCGTTCTGGGTCAAACACTTGCATAATTATCCCCGCCTTGTCAACGGCAAAGTATGCCTAACCTACGTACAACAATTTATACAACATGGGAGGTATCACGGTACAGCATCAACACCGTCCTCATCGTCGCTCTCGTCAGGCCCGATGCCCTTGGATAGCCAATAGGATCGCCGTCTTGCCATCCGGCCCTTGCCTGTGTCGTCATCCGACCCCGTACGGTCGTAGCCCTGATCCCCCAACTCACCTTCCGACAGATCCTCCTCATCGGTCGTGTACGTCGTCAGCGCATCGAATCGACCCGCGCCGTTGCTGCGTCCCGGTCGCTCCTGGATGTCATACCTTCCGTTTTCGTCCGGGTTTCCTTCTTCTGCAGCATCGTGTCTCCCGTCGTCGTCAGACTGGAGTGTCATGTCATCATCCCACGCTTTCTTCATACTACCGGCCATCAACTTGCTTTTCGCGTCTCGTTCAATGGGCGTATCGGCAGTCACGATCGAAGCCTGCGGAGACACATGTAGCAGCTTATGCAACGACCTTTCTTCATATACCCCTTGAAGGAGGCGCCGGTTATTTATTGTCTAGGCTTCGGTTAGCAACCCGGTGACATCGGAATTGCAAGCACTTACCTCTTGCGTTACACCCAAGATACTGGACAGAATACTCATGTCCTCTGGATCCGTAACGATCCGCAGACGATACGAGCGGCCCTCGCGGCGCGAGCTCAGAATCCCGGCACGCATGAATGCTGCAGCTTGCATAATCTCGAAAGCACCAGCGAGGGTTTGCCGGACCTTGTTGATGCCATAGGAACCCTTGGAGATGTCGTTTGCTAAAAAGGAAGTCAGTCAAAGCCATCAAGCACGAGGACCCCACATACCGATATCTGTGGGATCTTCGATAGACAGAAGCAGACCCTTGGATGAATCATACCACCCTCGTTGTCTCTTGCTAAAGTACGATCCCCCGTTCCTAATTGATATCCCGACATCTTCATAGTTGAAGTAACAACCGTATAGCTCGAAGAACTCCATGACGAGTACACCAAGATTCTTTTCCGGTTCGATTTCTCCTCTACGAATTTTTGGATGCATCTGGAGAAAACTGATGGCTAAGCAGACGATGCTGTAACTTCCTAGGCCGCCAGTATATACCTCATTCATCCCGCGTTGGCTTAGAAAGGCCTTTGCGATGATGATGAGGCAACGTAACGCGAACCCGCAGCCTCGCATATTTTGTAGGAAACCCGTGACGATCTTTCCTGCCTTGACACCATTGCCCTGATTGACGCTGATATCCACGTTGAGACGTCCGAAGTGCGTGACAAACTTCACGATAGGTACTTTTGCTTTCGAAATGATAGTGACTTTTGGCGTGATTCCCGCGCGCTTGAGGGTATTTGCGAGTGCGTGCAATACGTGCACTTTGTTGCTACGTGCCATGGAATTAGACTCTATGACCAAGTCAATGTCCCTAATTACAATTAGACTGCACGTTCGAGGCTTTGAAGCTAAACACACACCCACTGGGTAAATATAGTTTCGTTTCGTAGCTTCCAAACGGCAATATACGAGCATCTGGAAATGCGGATGTGATGGCATTCGAAACAAGTTGGATAACGAGGCCACGAATTTCGTCCTCAACAGGTGTTGGCGACATATAGTTGACGAAAGCCTCCACTTCGCGATGTAACCTGATGCGTTAAGTGACGTGGAGTAGCACATCGGTCTGAAAACACTTACAGCTCTGCCACATTGAGACAACTGTCCCAATCAACTTGAGACACCCACGGCATCTTCCTGACACCATACGGATCGAACCGTTGCCTTCTTCTACGGGCTCGGTCACCCTCGTCATCAAATGCGGAATCGTACTTCCTCTTCGCATCACGGCCCTCCTCCTCATCCGACCTCTGTGGCTTTCCCCTGTCCCACTCGCGTTCCGTCGCCCTCTCCCTTTGCCGTGCCCTCTCGGACCGCGGTTTTTCTCGCGAGGATGCCTCCGTATCGCTCACCACAAACGGGATGAAGTCGTCTCCAATTTCTGGTGTTTTGATCTTGATTTCGCCTGGCTCAGGGTCGCCGTTGCGGATGAGCTCCTTGCCCTCGTGGCCTGCGCTGGACGGGCGGTGACGTTTCGGGGAAGGTCTTGTGGGAGACGGGGAACGTCGGCGGTGGTGACGGCGGTTGTGGTTTCGGTCTTTATCACCGTCCCTGTCTCTATCCCTATCCCTGTCTCTGTCTCTGTCCCGTTCGTGGTTTCGAGACCGGCGGTGGTCCTTGTCTCTGTTCTTCGTCCGGTCTCTGTCGCGATCACGGCCACCCCACGAGCTAGGTGGCTTCTGTGGTAGAGAATTCATAGTGGGATAAACGCCCGTTATAAAGGACGCGTGAGGGAGGAAAAAGGAACTCTCCCTACGAGTATGAAACTCGGGAGAGTGCGTCGTGATGGTTGTTTGGTTCCAATGCTTTTGCCAAACAAACATCGCCACCCGTCATAAGATACTCCCATATTTGGATACCCCGGTCGACCTCGTCAATAACATGTTGATCGGTCGATCACATATAATAAACACCTCGTGCTACGCGTACGGGTGACCTACAACGTCCAAGACCCGGTCAGGGTCCTGGCACAGAACAGTCCGAATCTTGTGGACACACTCTAGTCACAGTTCAACTCTCTTCAACACCCACCGCTCGACGGGATCCGGTCCACTTCCGTCTTCATACTCTCCATTCTCGTCAACTCTGACAAAGCGAAACACATCCCCACCGTCACCCTGTCCCAAATCCTTCCCAACAAACGACCATGCCACCCTCTCCGACCTGGAGGGTGCCGACGCCGTCGTAACCTGTTCACCACCATACTGCTCGATAACCATCTCTCCTACATCTCTCGGAATTGCCTCAAAGTCCACGTCTATGTGGACCATCCTGGTCTTTGCCATATCGACGTACGGACCGAACACGCGGAGCAATTCTTGATTCCGTTCCCCTTGGATCCACGCTTCGTGTGCCGCGACACTCGTCCATCCCGTCACGAGGTGAACCTGGTAGATATTATCTGGGTTCTTGAAGAAGAGAAGAGGAAAGCTGGAGCATTCCGACTGCCAGGTGGATAGCTTCTCAAAGAGGGGGTGGAGAATGGGATCGGAAGAGTTGGGAGGTGATTTGAAGGTGAGGATGGCGAACTCGGTGATGGTCATGAGTGAAGTTGGCAGTAACTTATGGATGCTTGGTTGCAATGAAGACTGACTGAAGCTCACGCAATCGCGGATCGCAGCATCTTAATGCGATCCCGCGGGCGACGCGTCAGCACGCTCAACCCCGTTATCTACATGCTGACGCGTCTGAGTGCTTGGCTGTACTGATGGAACCAAACCATATGTAAACGCGGACGACTTCGCGTCCTATATCAATTTCGACCCTAAACCAACAAAGAAAGGTACCTCTGCCTAGGTAGAGATCTGGGTAGCAGGATATCCAGCAAGAGCGGTGGAAATCGTCTTGGCCAAAATGCTATAATACGACTTAACAAACAGAAGCAACAAGTGCACCGAAGTACTCACTCGTGAACAGTGAATAACGGGTGGAGTGTGTTCAGCCAGCTAGGTCATTTCATCAGCCGTGGAGATCGAGCTAATGCTAACGTGACTTACAAGTAACTGGACACAGGGGCGCAGCCCTCTACCTGATATGTACGAGTAGGAGTACCCTCCTCGTACGCGGCACAATACCCAGTGACATCCACAAATCCGAAGGTCTGCCAGTCATCAAGAAGGGTGTTAAAAATGGGTTGGGTGTCGAAGACTATTACACTGCCGAGATCGGTGTAGTTTTCCTGGAAGCTACGCACACATTGCGTCAATTGGGTGTTGTAACTGGTGATGTCAATCCCCATTTGTGTCGCCATCTGAGGTCCCTGTTGCAGGACAAGTGGCGCACGGTTCGTTGGCGGTACAGTCAAGAATAGGAAGTTACGAGCCCCCGCACTGTATAGTTCATTCACCTTTGAAACGATTCAGTCGTCGTGTAAGTATGGACAGATCATCGCCCTACCTGCGAGAAGAGCCGATTCATCAGGGTACCGTAGAACTGGGATTGTGTAATGTTCGTCTGTTGGGCATCCAAACATCAGATGAATCCCGGCACAGACACTATAAGATACCAACCCAGCCAAACGAATTACCGACATCGTTGATACCAATCCAGATAGCAAACAGAGTGTTTGTGCTATCCCAGTGGGCTCCAGTAGGTTTCCGCGCAAAATACTGGTTGAACTCGGAGACCTGATCAACGACAGACCTAATAGGCGATGATCGGGATGCAAATGGCAGAAGAACACATCACAGTACTTACAAGACCGTGGGGAGGTACGGGGGAACCAGAGCGCCATCGATAGTCGCGCCGCCATACGCTAAATTGAAGGTCTGCATCGATAGATGGTTCAGTACAATCGCTTTCTTGCAATCGCTTGCCTACCTTGACCGCAGTTTGGTTGTACGTGTAAGCTACAAGATAATCAAATCACCTGCTGGGAGTAATGGGAAATACCATCTCACTCAAAAATTCAACCCAGTTTGGGCCATTCGCGGATGTCTATGCGAACCTGAGCTTGCTGCGACGATCGACGTGTGGACGATTCGCACTCACATATCCTGGGTCCGGAGAATCTATTCCCGCCGACACGTTGTAGCCATCTGCACTGTACGAATCCCCAAATACAAACATAAACTGGGTGGCATTCCAAGGGACAGCAAACGCGACAGGGATGGGAAACAGGCCAGCAGTCAGGGCAAGACCACGATATATCATGCTGCGAACTCGAGTGTTACAGAGGACTTTTTACCGCATCAGCCCCGGGCCTTCTTTTATATCTCAAGCTGTACGTACGAAGGTTCTGCGCCGACGATTATATCGGCGCGAAGTCAACCGGCATCACGGTGGTCCACCAGGCATATCTGCATCGACATGTGCAACGTCAAACGTGTCTGCAGAAATGGGAACATACCTTGACGGTATCTCCCGATGGATGACCGCCGCTACATGAGATACAGGTCACCTGAAGATCCTTGAGCTGGAGATATCGAAACAGTCAGAGTTGAGCATCATTGGACGAAACAAAGCAAAAAGTGATGTGATTTCCCAAAATAGGTACACCCCACGATTGGGGGTCGCAATATGTAACAGCACACTCCCAACACCGTGTTCGGATTCGCCAACTAGCACGATGATTTCGGTGGGTCTTCAGGACACTCAGAAGATATGGTCAGGGCAATATATCCTTACATACTTCCAAGGCATTCTTTATCTTCAACCAAAAAGGAGAGGTCAGTCACTGCGTTCAACGTATAACATTCCAGTATTGATTTCGGTATTTGCGTCCAGGTCTTGATTTCTCGTTTATATCGGACAGATTTCAAGTACGGGCTTCTACCTCTCCACGTGGCCGCCCGTTACACAAATCGTTCCTTCCAGGCGTTCAATAGCGGACGTATTCCGAATCCAGGTCGTGTCCAACAGTGACGTGAGGTCACCCATAATCACGTTAGGCTCTACGAGCTTTTTTCATGTTCGCATCAACAATCTTTATGTCGTTGCTGTTACCAAGTAAGCCAGACAGTTCCTTAGTGCTCACCCTCCCCAACACGTGTTCAGAACCAACGCCAATGCTGCTCTCGTATTCGAGTATTGTTACCGCTTCATCACGATCGCCAAATCTTACTTTGGAAAAGTCGACGAGGAGTCTGTCAAGAATAATTTTGTTTTAATCTATGAATTGATAGACGGTATGATCTGTGTCGAGTGCTATGCGTTTATTATCTCACCGGGCATGTTTCAGAAATCATTGACTTTGGTTATCCGCAAAACAGCGAAATAGATACGCTGAAGAGCTATATCACAACGGAGAGCGTCATGTCATCTGCCCATGTTGCTGTACACTCTTTCTGCACTTCCTCTACGCTCACACTCACTAGTGTTACAGGAAGAATCTGCCAAGATCACTGTGCAAGCGACAGGCGCGACGAGCTGGCGAAGGGGTGATGTCAAGTACAAGAAGAACGAGGCATTCGTTGATGTTGTAGAAATGGTCAACCTTAGTATGAGTGCCAAAGGTCAGCTGCACGAACTTGGGATCCATGGGGCATTCTCAAGGTCCTACATAGGGAACATACTCCGGGCAGATGTCGATGGACATATACAAATGCGGGCGTATTTGTCCGGCACACCTGAGTGCAAATTTGGTCTCAATGATAAGTTGGTCATTGATAAAAACGACCGCGGTGCCGGTGGAGGTGATGGTGTGGAGTTAGACGATTGTCGATTCCACCAATGTGTCCGCCTTAATGAATTTGATTCTGATAGAACCATCAGCTTCATCCCACCGGATGGCGAGTTTGAGCTTATGAGGCGAGCGGCGACCATCTTTTTTGTGAGATTGACCCTGAACGCTTTGTTTGTTTAGGTATAGAGCGACATCGAACATCAAGCTTCCGCTGCGCGTTATTGCCACCATCAACGAAATTGGTACCACGCAGGTTTCCTATACGGTCTCTATCAAGGGAAATTTTGAGAATAAACTCTCCGCCTCCGATGTCGTGCTCAGAATACCAACTCCGCTGAACACGACGACGGTAGAATGCAAGGTCGCCAACGGTAAAGCCAAGTATGTGCCCGCGGAGAATGTTGTGATATGGAAGTATGTCAAGGGGTCATCACCTAGGCGATAACGAGGTTAATATGCTGTGCCAGGATTCCCCGGATACAAGGCGGTCAAGAGTGCACATTCACAGCATCTGCCGAACTCACCTCCACGACGGTTCGACAAGTGTGGGCTCGACCGCCGATTGACGTCGACTTCCAAGTCCTGATGTTCACGGCATCTGGATTGACTGTTCGCTTCTTGAAGGTGTTCGAGAAGAGCGACTATCACAGCATTAAGTGGGTACGCTATCTCACCAAAGCAAGTGGGACGTATCAGATCCGGGTGAGTTCCATGTCTGCTCTTTCGGTTCAATCGGGTATAACCCGGCGCTCGTAGTTCTGAGACCCGGACTAGGTCATTATATACACGGAATTTACGATAGGATATCCTCGTTAATAACATCTATCTAATATACCTTGATACGGACCTTGGGTGATCAGGGACCACCAGCTCACGAGCGAGGGTGGTCCGCAGGAGTGCGTGATCTGTGACTTCCAAATCTGGGTAATCTCATAATAGTCAGGTTGCGCGAGCACTATTAGTAGTGTCGTAACTCGCCTCAGCCGTTGACCAGTTCGTCCCTCAACGCCTCTTCATCCAAGCAGCGCTCGTCTGGTTCCATGTTCTGGAGGTATTTTATTTCATTCTCATCTCGCAACCGTCCGCGTGATGTTTTTTGGTCTCGTGCAGATTCGGCTTCCACAATACATCCGCGATAGACAGCCTCCTTGACAAGGACGATGTCTCGCTGGAAGCCATTCTAGACGAGGACGATCTGCTGCAAGAATGCAAGTCCCAAAATACGAGACTTATCGACTATTTCCAGCGCGTCGACGTTTTAAAGCGTTTATTGGGCTATGTCACCGGCGAGATCGAGGGTGCGGAGGAACGAGGCCGATTCAAGTGCGTGACAAGTTCGCTAGAGTCTCTCCTCATGTCTGATGGCGTCCAGATACCCATATGTTGCTACCGAAGTACTCTGCAGCGAAATTTGGTCTATCGTGGAGACTTGCGTGAACCACAACGAGGAGCTGCTCGCCCCGTTCTGGGAGACCGTCCTTGATAGGCCTCCAGAGGACATGAAAGTGGAGATGGTCATGGCCTCACACTTTGCCAAAATCAACGCCGTATTTCTCACCAAGAAACCTGCAGAGGTGGGCGCAATCCACTATTTTTATGTTGCCGGTCGCTAATTTGTCTGTAGATGTTGGCGTTTATCCAGTCCCAGCCGTCCGTCGTGGAGCGGTTACTTCGCCATGTTGAGACCCCTTCGATAGTGGACTTGCTCGTTCGCATTATTCAGCTGGATGAGCATCCAGGCGGAGCGGGTGTCCTCGAAGTATGCTCTTACATGCACTCTTGGTCGCAATTACTCATCTCCCATCGGCACCCAGTGGTTATCTTCAGAACAACTCATGGGGAGGCTAATAGGTTTACTTTCTCCCGCCCATTCCAGCGACATGCATACCGTCGTGTCGGAACTCATCAAGGGAATCATCTCCATGGCTGCTCCCTCCCCTGGTGCCGGTTTGACAGAAGGGCTTCAGAATGGCCCCGCGTCAAATCGTTTCGCGCGGGAATTAGCTCACAGGGACAGCATCTCCACGCTGGCCGGATATATTCTCCATGATTTCGAAGCTGATCAACCTCTTGTCAAACCTTCAGGGGGTGACGGCGCTGACCACATCGCTTCTTCTCCCCCCGAGCTTCCCAATGGACATTCCGCGACGTCGTCTGTCATCCATTCGATATCGGTTATCATTGAGCTTATCAGAAAGAACAATTCG
>JBBPJV010000760.1:0-15417 GCA_038088915.1 Sutorius aff. eximius
ATGAGGATGAGGATGAGGATAGTGATGACTATGAGGATGACAAAGAATTCTGGCCTGGAACATTGTGCACAAAGGTAAAGGCAAAGCCCCTGCCATTCTGCTGGAAGCTGTGGGTCCAAGTTCCAAGATGAGCCAACTTGTCAAGGTTAAGTGGAAATTTGCTGACCAATAAGTTTCTAAAGGGAAAAGGTAAGACCAGAACTGTTCCACCAGAAGCACTGTATTCAAAAATGCCTTTAGAAAGGGTGGGTCAAGTGGTACACAGTAAGTAGTGCTCACCACTCACGATTTGGCCAGAGCGCAGCGTCCCAGCTCGAGCGCCTCCTCAATAGCTGGACAACCGATGCCGTGCGCACACCTCCCGCGCCGTTCTCAGCCATCTACCTGGCCACCCTAGCCTCCGTGGCCGTCTCCAAACGGGCCACTGGCATAGCACTGGCTAAGGGTCTCTACATACTTACCCCTACTCTATCACTCACCTACCCCGCCTCGACCACCCAAGGACCCTAGCCGAACCGTCCTACTGGTTTTTTATTCCGTCGCCGCGACCACCGCATTTACCTCGGGAGCACGTTCTTCGCGTTCCAGAAACAGTAATACCACGACCTGTTCACGAAATATGTCTTCCTGGGAGACGTGTTCGTTGAGTATGGCGAGAGGTACCATTAGGATGAGATATTCCTGCAGCAGGTTTTCGTTGTTACCATCGACACGTCCATGCGCGTGTTCCCGGGGGACGCACCCAAGGTCCAAGGACAAGGCTCGAGAGGTTTCGTCTAAGGGGGGTCAGAAACAATGGTGCAACGCTAGAGGGGAAGAAGAATGGGCATCGACGAGGCCTACAAGCCGACTGCGGCGGTGCTCAAGACGACTGTGGACAAGCCGCCGGACTGGCTCTCGCCCGAGGCGACTGCCAAAGGGACGTTGCTCGCCAAACACAAGGGGGAGATCGGAGGGGACAGTCGTGTCGCAAGAGTCGGAACAGACGCATGTGATGATACGGCATCCCTCCCCATTTATTTTAAGCCGTTTTCGAAACCCAAACCGACAACCAACCCTCTCCCGTCGGCTGAGGTACTTCCTCTAATTCACCATCTCGGAGCCCGGAATTCCGTATCTTGCAGGCGTCTTCGACGACCCTGCTTTGTATCTGATTGCAAACCCTTCAGTTGCGGAAAGGGCCAAGTCTGGCCTCGACGTGGCCAAGATCGACCTGACCGACCTTGCTACGAGGTTCGACAAGATTAAGGAGGGCGAGCAGGTTCGCGAGTACACCATCAAGCTGTTTGAGCTCAAGTCGGGCCTCAGGACTGGCTCGCGTCGCAGAGAGAAGACTATGAAAAGTACATTTCAGAAGGAAAGATGGAGCACGTGCAGGACTATCGTGCGAGGCCCGCGGGGGAGGCCAAGGCGCAGATGCAGCTGTTCGATGAACAGCGGGCACGGACCTCATCCTGTTGCTTTGTTCGTGGGCCTCGAGCCGCTCACGGATCCGACCAGGTGGTTCACGACGTCGGTCGTGCCGCACGTGTCGGACGAGAACATGGGTGTGCTATCGTACCTGGCATCGCATCCGTTGTCCTCTGGATCGTTTCGATTCCGGACGCGCTGAGCGCGTCGTCACGAGTATGTATATGAACGAGAAGGACTTGGACAGTGTTATGCGGGGGCTGACCCTTGCATCATTGCTTGTTCTTTAGATTCATGGGTGGTACAACTGCACTGATGCAATATAGATGATCTACCCAGACTGATCGCACATTGATATGCTCATTGCGGCGGTGGCGGGACTACACCCCCATGGAGCGCGCACTCACACATGACCTGCGCGCGGCGCACCACCGTCTGGACGTTCTCTTGAGTGTTGGTGACCGCTCTCGACACTTTGACGAGTCCGGGAAAGACCGTCGTGCCGACCCGATCCACCTCGCCACACTCACTTTTGAGACACGGACGAGTTCGATCTGGCGCCGGAAGAGCTGGCTGCCGATATCAGTGACGAAAGAGTGGTAAAAAGTGCGCATGCTCCATGGATCGCCATTCACAAGCGACAACGACGACAAGAACGCGCATGCAGAGGTGAGGAGGGAAACACCGTGTCTTCGTTCTCTGAGGGGTTTGAGGTGCATGGGGAACCGTTCGTCGAGGATGCCTGCGGTGAGCTCAAGGGAACAGGTGTCGACGGCAATGATTGGTGGCACCACACGCCTGCAACGACGTACAGGGTTTCCGGGATGGGTCTAGTGATCAGCGCTGGGCGCGGTGAGGGGATGGACTCGGATGGATGGCGTGCGTGCAAAGAGGCATTTGTGGATACATGTGGGCTGGATATTTAATGGTTTTGGCCGAGTTACTGACCGTGAAGACACTGGTGATTTCGGTGCTGATGACCGTGCGGGGGTGTGCCGGTGGATGTATCAGACCTGGATCGGGGAACTTGTCAGCTGCTCCGGCGGCTGGAAGAAGCGCTCGGCGATAGAGAGGTCCTTGGCATTTGCCGCCGTGATACCATTTCGGTTTGATCCCGGTACCCCATCTCTGTTCGAATCCACCACCTCCCGGACTATCCGTTGTCTTTTACATATTTTTCAGTTCCCTTGATTCATTCTCAAATGAAAGCCATCGTAAAAGGAATCCGACGCCTCAAATCCAGCATCGGTAGTAGACACACATCCTCGGCGCCCGCACAGCACTCTGGCGCGTCCAGTGCGCAGTCTAGCGCCGTCCCCAGCGGCTCAGACATTTTCCCGACTCGAGCAAGGGACACTCTTTCTGTCGCTCTCGAGGCCCGACGCACAAGTTCTGTATCGCCTGATGGAACCATCGAAAATCCAGCGGAAGCTTCAAATATTCCCAGCTTCATGCCGCATGTTGATTCGGACACCATGCGGAAATTTGGGAAGTTTAGAATTCTTATTATCGGGAGGGCAAATGCAGGCAAGACAACCATTCTTTGGCAACTTTGCAATGCAACCATGGATCCAGAGATCCACAATAGTCAAGAGGAAAAGGTGAAGTGGATGATGCTGAGATGCTGCTGAGAGCTCACGTCCCCATCGGATGGTTAGGCTGATACCATAGCTGAAGGGTCCCGAGAGGTGAGTTCCAGACTATAGGGACTTTTGTAGTTCATCTCCCTTTTCACAGCGTGGAAAGCATGATATTGAGCATGGGATGGTCTTTCAAAGCAATCCAAATTTCATCTTCCATGATTCTGCTGGTTTTGAGGCTGGTCGTGAAGACGAGTTTGAGGTGATGAAGGGGTTTATCACGGATCGTGCCAATTCCAAATTCTTAAAAATGCGAGTTCATGCCATATGGTGAGTGAATGTATTTTACTTTGGTTCTGACAACTTGAATGTAAGCAGGTATTGTATTCCGATGGATCTATCTAGTCGTGCCATTACTGTTGCAGAAGAGAAATTTTTTGATGAATGTGACACTGGAAAAGGTAATGAAATCTTCTTGACAATGTTTTTTTTTTGACTCACCGGCTTGGGTGGTAGTACCAGTTGTGGTGCTATTTACAAAATGGGATGCCTTTATAACCCATTGTTTTCAACCTGAAGATCTGTCTTTATCCCAAGAGGAGCAACTTGCAAAGCAAAAAAGTCGTGCTGAAGAGAGTTTTGCACAGAGAAATGTATGGAAAGATCTGCAGAAGATGAAATTTCCTCCAAAAAACTATGTGAAACTGGAAGGTGTGCTTAAATATTCCCATATATTTATAGTTCATTCATAGCATTGTTCAGGCATGGATAAATCTGGGATAGGATGCAACATATTGTTGGAGAAAACTACAGCTGCACTTGATGATGAGGGATTGCAAGTGTTGTTGGTTACTACACAAGGAAAGAATATCTTGCTTTGCATTGAATATGCAGTCAAGTTGTGAGTGTATCAATTTTATTGGATGATAATGTATGCATTGATGTTGTTAAGTGCCTTGGTACCATATGTTGATTTCAGGATCACCATGAAGGAAGATCATGATATGAATAAGGCACTGGCAAGCTGGTTTCCCCATGTGATGGTAAGATTTTAAGTTGTACTGAATGTGTTAACATCAACTTGATGCATGATGGTTAGGTAATTTGCTTAATACACTAATGGCTACTCATCAAATTCATTCACCTACTTTATTTCCCAAAAGGATGTAAGTTGTGACACATTGAATGGAAGAATTTGTTTTCAATGACCCATTGTGGAATTGAATACAATAATATTGCTGGATCCACTTCATAGGATGTAAGTGTTCTGAGGTGGATTTAAAATGAGAATGTTGCTAATGACAATACATACCTTTTGCTTTTTCATTGATAGCCTGTAAGTGGTCTAGATTTAAATGTAAAACTACTAAAATTATGGGTTTTGCCACTCTTTCATTAATAGAAGGCAAGTGGTCTGGAGAAGTCTGAAACAATTGTATTATTGAACTATTCCTCTTATTTCACTAATAGGCAGTAAGTGACTTAACAATAGGTTTGAAATAAGAATATTATTCATGACAATTTCTTCTCCTGTTTTTTTCCATTAATACTTAGTTTGTGAGTGGTTTGAATTGAATTGAAAATAAAACTGATGGTCTTAATCTCCTGCTTCTCTGATATTGTAGCTTGTAAGTGATTTAATGTGGCTTTGAAATGGGAGCACCCCTAGTAATCATGTCTTTCACTTAGCCTGTAAGTGGTCTGACATAGACCTTGGAATAAAAATGCTGGTAATAATCATCCTCTTTGCTGTTTCATTAACAGGATGTATGTATTCTGGTGGATCTGATATAAGAATACTGCTTATAACCATGTTTTCCACTACCTCCTCATCAATAGCTTGTAAGTAATCTATTACATTAGCCTTGAGGCTGAGAATAAACTGTTACTAATGATACTGTCTTTTTTTCCCTTTTCCTTAATAGGGTGTGAGTGATTTAATTAAGATTTGACAAATATGCTAATGACCACATTATTTCTCATAAACAGTTTGTAAGTGGTCTTATGTAGATGAAATGAGAAATCTCTAAAGACTATCTGTTTTGCCACTCTCCTATTCATAGGGAGTAAGTGGGCTAATGAGAATTTACAACAAGAATATTACTTATAACCACACCATTGGTTACTTTTTCATTGGTAGGAAGTAGGTTGTCTATTCTGTGTTTGAAACATGAACTCTACTAACTGACTGTGGTTATGCCTCTTTAGTTTGTAAGTAGTCTGGTGTAAGTTTGAATGTAACTTTGTTGCTAAGAGTGTTTCCTGTTACCTTTCAATCAATAGGCAGTAAGTGGTTTGTTTAGGATTTAGAATGGTCTATTGCTGACTACTGTTTCTTTCATTGATAGGATGTAAGTAATCTGATTGGATTTGAGATAAAAATCCTCATGATAATCCTGCTGCTCTTTTGGATAGTTTGTAAGTGATCTAATTTACATATGAACTTATCAGAATGCTGTTGATGATGATATCTCTTGCTATCCTTTCATTGGTAGGATGCAAGTGATTCATGTATCAATGAAGTGAGAATAGCTAATAATTGTACTCCCTACCATACATCTGTTCATAGGCAGTAAGTAGTCTAATGTTGATTGAAATAAAAATGCTGCTAAAATTTCTATGATATTTCCCATAGTTTGTAAGCACACATAACTGATTTTCATGCTGGCCAGCTTTTTTCTCACCTGTGTTACTTTTCTATTAGGAAGTAAGTAAATGGATATAAACCTGCAGTAAGAATGTGGTTCAATGTTTTATATTTGTCTTTTTTGGGGTAGGAGGTATGGGTTAACAAAATGGATTATTAATGACACACTTATGTGTAATGCATTGTTAAATATAGCAAGTAAGCCATTTGAATTAAAGTGGAAAACTCCAACTCAATTGTGGCATGTTTTTGTTATATTTTGAATCTTGAATTGACTAGCTGGTAAGAATTGGTTCAATGATTATGAATCAAAAGCTGATCTTCCCATAGGATGTAAGTCCATCATGTTATTCAAAGTAACAATTATGTTTTCATTTATGCTTTGCCAATATAGAGGGTATGTTATTTGTGAAGGTCTCAGCCATTTTGTTCATGATTTATGCATAGACAGTGAGTTTCTTCCTCCAAGCTTATACTCTATTACTAATATCAGCCAGATTCTTGATGCCCACCCACCACTGCCAGTAAAAATCTGCTGCTTGCTCTACATTTACATTTTTTGAAATAATCTTATTTAGGATTCTTTCTCAGGAATAAATGCTATATCTATGGCAAGCACATTCTTCAAAACACTTCCACCAACCAACTCACTCTGTTTTAGACTTCTATGACAGCTGACACATGGCAAGAGGTTCTTCACAATGGCATTGGTTGGTGAATGAACTTCAAATCCTAACAATCCTTATACTTTTTCTATCAGTTCACATTCTACTTCTCCAATATTCTTTTACTCTTGTTCAGAACAAGGCAGAAAATCCATTTCTTTTGACAGTAGAAAAATATCAAACATCTGTGCTACCAACCCAGATATCTGAAGAACTCAACAAACACTTTGCTAAGTATTTTGCTGTCAAGCATGAAGAAGAGAAGGTGAAACTTGTCATGGATATGATCTTGCATCATCCCTTATGTAAGTAGCTTCAAAAGCATAACTTTCCACATGTTAACCTTATTTTACAGTATAGTTTCTTTTTTATTCCTTAGAATTCATTTGTTGGGGGGTGCAAAAAGATTTGATGTGTAAGAATGTACAGTATACATATGTATGGGCAGAGAATACAAGCTGCAAAAGCAACACTATGTCTGAACATGAATGTTGTTGATCTTGAGGATTCAATATTTTACAATTACTATATAGAAAGTGAGATTGCATGTTTGTAAAGAACAAAAAATATGAACTCAGATGTCTTCAAAGAAGGATATTGTTATACCTAGTTGTGATTAGGATTCAAGAGTGGTCAAGAATGTAGCTCAACTGTGTAGTACTATATGTATATTGCTTAGCCCATTATATTGCAACAAGTTTTAATAGTAAGCTTTAAAAAATAAATAGAACCAATTTAATTAGCAAGAAAATATTCCATCTAGCAATGTTACAGAAGTTGTTGATGATCATTGAAATGAGTCTAAGATGACACCAACCACTATAAGCAGAGTGAGTGTGAGCACTGATTCTGATGTCCAGCAACATACAAAGATGAGAAGTCAAAGGGGGAATCACACTGCCTGGCAAGGGTGCACTAGACAGCAGGCAAGGAGCAGAGGGTAGTCATCATGATGTCACTCAATAGCAGCCTGGCATACAAGATCCAGATATGCCCAAGTGTGTTAGACTGGGGATCCAGTCTGCAACACCCAGGGTATATATACAAATGCCAAGAATATTACTAATGTACATGACTAATAAATACTGGAGTGGTATGATGATAAGAAAAAGGTACAGCCAATGGCTGAATGAGCTCTTATCTATGATGTCATGGGTCTAGACCAGTCATGTGGTTTGATGTCATAGAGTCTGGGCCCTGGTCACATGATTATGGGAATAGAAGGATAGGGGAAAGTCATGTGACTGTGGTGACAAGAATAAAAGTGAAAAAGATTGTGAGTACAATGTTCATAGTGAAGGTTAGGAAATTTAAATATGTATCATAGTATCATAACAATCATAGTATGATCAAGAACAACATTGAAATACTTAATATTAAAATCAGGATGACATAAAATTCTCTATAATTGTAAAATCACACAATATCACTGAAATATGTTAGGTAAACACCATCAGTAAAAAGAAACTAATATGTTGATCTAACAAAAGCATGTATGCAACAATTCATACTTATCAAATCAAAGCTATTAAGTACAGAAAATTAATGGCCTCAAAATCAGTTTCTAATGAAACTTCACAAAATGTTCAGATTTTTCTTCCAATAACAAAAGAGTCCAGTAAATTGAAAACTGCACAAAATAATGGTTGAATCCCATACTTTCAATTGCACTGTGATAAAAATGTGACAGAACATGGATTAGATTCAAGCTACAACTTATTAGTATCAACATGCTCACTATCTGTTATGATACTGTCCCCATTAACCTAACTTTTATCCTAGTCTTGGGTTAGCCTAGCTAGTTGGACTACATTCATACACTTTGGACTTAGTATTTCCTGTACCATAGCTCACATGATCAGTCAGCACCCAATCCTGTCATGTGATTCCCTATTCCCATCCCTGGCACATGACCTAGTCATGTGACCATATGTATCATAGAGTATTCTGGACTCTTATGTACTTATGATATCATCAGGTCTAGACCACTACATCATAGTCTAGTCCCTTATGTCATTACCTTCTTTACTCTGTATTACTATATGGGGTACTGGCACAGCATGGTCTGTGCATAGGCCCTTTGCATATATAAAGAGTCTGGTGCAACAGACTGGATTCCCTCCAGTCTTGTCAACCTGGACATTACCTGGGTCTAAGGGGGAGTAGCCACAGCTGCTCTATGCTTCCCCTCCAGTGCTAGTGGCTCATACAGACTGCCATTCATTCCTCATCATCATACAATGTTGCTGGGCATCATAGTCAGTCCTCTCTCTATTATTCAGTTGTCATTAGCATGTCATTGGGATAACCTTCCAAAGCCATGCACTTGGGTTTAGGGCTTGAGGTTAGTCTTGCCCAATGAGTTCCTCCTTGGACTCATTTCACTTTGACAAGACTATTCTACTGATTGTGCACTCTGTCTGGATGTTGCTCCACAGGTGTAAAGTGAGCCCTCCCAAGCTTTCATGGACTTCATTTCTCAGACCCTTGTACCTTTAGGGGAGTACCTTAATTGGCATGTCCATTGAGGATGTTAAACAGTAGCTATACAGCATAGTCACATAGTAGTCATTTGTTTTCCTGCACTTGCAGATTTTAGCACTGCAATGGGGTCATGCCCATTAGTGAAGGTCAACCAGGTTATCTGGACTGAGACTATTTAGAGAACACAGGATGCAGGTATCAGCACGTTCCTGTTGTCATTATAGTATAGCCATAGTTGGTATATGGACTTTAGGAGGGGGATCATCATGTCCACCCATCCATAGTAGTAGGGGTCATTGAGACCATTGTCACGGGCCATCACAGCCAAGTAGTTTTCTTTATTGGAGTTAGTCCTAGGAGGGGGATCAGGGATGGAAGGCTTCACTGCTGGCCCTGCACAATCCTGCCAACTAGAAGGCTGGGTGACATGTGGTTGCTTGCAACAGTCTGGCTTTTGTGCCAAGGGTGTGCCTGATCAGCCACCTATGTTTCTTCTATTTACTGTTGTATGTTGTTTCGAGTATAAGACCTAAACTGGCAGCTGGCATATGTTGATTGAATGGACACCATAGGCTTAGTATGAAGTAGTGGAACAGCCAATTATGTTTTTACAAGATAGCATAGCATCAAGTATCAGTCATTTGTATAATGCATCTACAGTCCATGGTTATTTTTGGACATTCATATAGTTATGCTTAGTAGTTGTTAGTCATTACCATAACACATTCAAAAAGCAAGGATGTTGGTAATGATTAGGACATTTATGGACACAATACAGACACAATACATAGAAACAGACTTAGTAGTTTTGTTCTCTTTTCGAGATACCTGAATGATCACAGGAGGTAGTTCCTCACTGATGAGTGCAAGGGTCTTGGACCATATATTCCCCATCCAATCTCAATTTGTAGTAATGCTGGCTACATCTATTCTGCCACATATCCTGAGAGTTGTCTTGAAAGATAGATGACAGGAAGGAGATTGCTTTCCTTCCTTTTCATACAATAGATTAGATTCAAGGTATGATAGGATTTCATACCTCCAATTCAGGTTATGAGGTAAAACTGTCCCCATGGTCTCCAACCAGGCTTAGAAGATTAAACTGTGTTCCATGACGTCCATACCACTCATGACATTAAACTGTGCTGCTCTCCAACTGGATTTAGGAGTTGAAACTGTATCCCTTTGAGGTTGATCACCTCGTGGTTGTGGATTTGGGTTAGCCTTCCCACACAGCAAAAAGTGCATTCAGAGATGTCAGAGTAGTTAGCCTTCTACAAGAGAAAAAGTGCACAGTTTTGTTTGGGGTTATCCTTCCCCTGGAAAAAGAAGAAGGTTTAGCCTTTCCTTGGGAAAAAGTGTGGCCTCCAAAGATCTAATAAGGTTAAACTTTGATCTTGATCTGTTAGCCTTCAGGCATTAATGAAAAGGTGCAATCCATCTCTTGGGGGAGACCCTGAATTGTGTAACAGCAGTTTAGTTGTGTTGAACCTACATTTACCTTTATCCAGCCCAAGTCTGTGCCCTGGGTAGCTTCGTTGGATTCTAGGGGTCGCTCCCAAACCTAGAATCATTAACATTGAAGACATCTGCCTGCTGCATGGATGCAAACACTCTTTGTTTCATAGTTCATGTTGTGGATTTAAGTCCCAGCATATGAAAGAGGACACTCTAGGGCATGAAGCACATGGATTGTTTTTTGGAGGTCTTTTCAAGTCATAAGTCCTGAAACAGTGGCAGCTGGAGATCGCATATGTCATAGGCCATACTGAACATTGGATTTCACTTTGACAATTCCATATGATCATTTCACTTTGACATGATCTTTAGTAGTATTTGGTTGCTTTACTTTGACATACTATATTTACATATTCATCATAGGGGATGGCTTAGTGCCATGACCACTTTGGCAGTCACCTTATTTAGATATTGGTTTTCATACAGTTGATGCCAACAAGATCAGATCTTGGAAGAAGCCGATTGTTTATTATTAGTGTAGATTGTTCACCAATGCCAACAGGGTCAGTGGATATTTTTGTTTTTGGACCTTTTGTGATGGGGTTATGCCACAGACTCTTTTTTGGCCTTTGTTACAGGTGTTCACACATCTGGGGGCCTTGTTTTTCATTTTCAGGCATTTTTTTTTCATTGCCATGAAACTTTCCTTTTATGCATTTGCTTGCTCATTGCCTCTCACTTTTTCAAACCTGGGGACCAGGTTTGACAGGAAGGGGATAGTATGGGGGAGAATACTGAGGAGAATAAAAGGAATTGGTGAGGGCGAAGTGTATACAGAGCCTGAACCTTTGACAACTGTAATCTGAGGTTTCTCGTAGGGACAAGCTAGAGGGAGGACTGGAGAGGTCCCCTTTGACTATGATCTCCCCTTTCTGATGGGGTTTTTTGATGGTTTTTCATGAACTTTTTTTCTTCCACTCATGCCATTCTTTTTCATGAACAATGTTGTTTCTGAGTTTTGTAGTTGCATCTTCACACATCACTCATTGTATACTTGTTTATTCCTTTTGTTTTTATTTTTGAAGCCCTAGTTTTGCCCAGAGAAGCAAAACCTAGGAGGGGGATAGTGTTATGATACCATCCTTGTTAACCTAACTTTTATCCTAGTCTAGGATTAGCCTAGCTAGTTGGACTACATTTGTACACTTTGGACTTGGTATTTCCTGTACCATAGCTCATGTGATTGGTCAGCACCTGATCCTATCACATGATTCCCTATTCCCATCCCTGGCACATGACCTAGTCATGTGATCATACATATCATAGAGTATTCTGGACTCTTATGTACTTATGATATCATCAGGTCTAGACCACTACATCATAGTCTAGCCCCTTACATCACCACCTTCTTTACTCTGTATTACTATATGGGGTACCAGCACAGCATGGTCTGTGCACAGGCCCTTTGCATATATAAAGGGTCTGGTGTGACAGACTGGATTCCCTCCAGTCTTGTCAACCTGGACATTACCTGGGTTTAAGGGAGAGTGGCCACAGCTGCTCTATGCTTCCCCACCAGTGCTAGTGGCTCATACAGACTGCCATTCATTCCTCATCATCATACAATGTTGCTGGACATCATAGCCAGTCCTCTCTCTATTATTCAGTTGTCATTAGCACATCATCTGAAATGAAGCTAACTACTGGGCCAAAGGTGATGAGGTGGAATGACTTATAGAACTGGCTCTGACGCCCAGCAACATTTTATGATGAAGAGAGGAAAGGGAACACATGCAACGATGTACACAGGCAGGGATAAAAGGAGAACTAGATATTCCACTAAGGCCCAGAGGTAAACTCCAGATAATACCCAAGTGAACTAGACTGGGGAGCAGTCACAGTATCACCCAGGTATATATACCAATGCCAAGACTACTTACTAATACATGACTAATATATGGTGGGAGTGGTACAATAGATAAGAGAAAGGTACACCAATAGCAAAAGGGGCTCTTATCTATGATGTCATGGGTCTAGACCAGTCATGTGATCTGACATCATAGAATCCAGGCCCTAGTCATGTGATTGTGGGAAAGAAAGGATAGGGGGGAAGTCACATGACCTAGTGTGACAAAATAAAGAGAAAAAAATGTAGACTACAAGTGTACAGGTGGAGAGTTAGAAAAATTAAATATGCATCGTAACACTATCCCCTCCTTATGTCTCGACTTCCAGGTGAGAAAAGCAAGAGGATGACGATTCAGTAAAGTTCTCATAAGGTGAGAAGAGAGAGCAAAATTCCGATAAGGTGACACCATGAACACATCAGGGGGCAGAAGAGTGTTTGGAGTGAAAATCCCAAATAGCATCCTGTGTGTTTTCCAAGTTAATCTCCGGTTCCCAAGTGCGGTCTGTGTCATCCCATCCTTTCCAGTGGACAAGATATTTCAGTTTGCCATGTTTTAGTCTAGAGTCCACAATAAAATCAACCTCATATTCAACTAGGTGATCCTCGGTAATGATGATAGGATCGGGTCTAATCACAGATTGACCATTGAGGGGGGTGTTGTAAGGTTTAACCTGGGATACATTTATGACCAGGTGTATTTTCATGGACTGTGGCAAATGCAGTTCAACTGCATTGGGTAATACTCAAATAATGGGGTATGGGCCAAGCCATTTAGGTGACAGTTTGGGGGAAGGGAAAGGGAGTGTGAGATTTTTGGTTGATAGCCAGACTTGCTGACCAACTTGGTAATTGGGATGTTTGAATCATGAGGTGTCAGCCAAATGTTCCAGATGTGTTTGTGTGGCATCAAGCACAGCTTGAATTTCCTTGTGGGAATGGACAAGATCAGATCCAAATTGGTGGGAAGAAACAGGGTTCTCAAAACCCATATGAGGAGTGTAATTCCATGTGATGGCAAATGAGATTGTGCCAATGGCTGCCGTGAGGGAGTTGTTATGTTGGAATTGGGCCAACTTGAGCCATTCTGTAACAAGCCCAAGGAGGAACTTATTAAGGGCAAGGTGAACCTCTAACCCTAACCCCAAGTGCACAGCATTGGAGGGCCATCCGATGATGTGCTAACGATGACCATGAAGAGAGAAGGACCAGCTATGATGCCCAGTAATGTTGTAGATGATGAGGAAGTGAATGGACAGTCAAGTATGAGCCTCAGCACTGGAGGGGAAGCATAGAGCAGCGGAGGCTGCTCCCTTTTAGGCCCAGGTAATGCACAGGTTGACAAGACTAGAGGGAATCCAGTCCGTCTCACCATGCCCTTTATATATGCAAAGGGCCAGCGCACAGACCATGCTGTGCTGGTACCCCAAATACTAAATAAGGGTACAAGTACATAAGAGAAGGTGGTGACATAAGGGACTAGACTATGACATAGTGGTCTAGATCCTATGACATCATAAGTATGTAAGAGTCTGGAATACTCTATGTTACATAATGGTCACATGACTAGGTCACATGTCGGGGATGGGAATGGCAATCATGTGACAGGATTGGGTGCTAACCAATCACATGAGCTATAGTACAGGAAATACAGAAGTCCAAAGTGTAGTGAATGTGTAGTACTAGCTAGGCTAACTCTAGACTAGGATAAAATGTAGGTTAACAGGGATGGTATCATAACACATTCGGCCCACTTGTGCTGTTTCTTTGCAACATAGATGCAGAGATACTGTTCTAGGTCATGGTTGATCCATTCGGTCTGACCATCAGTCTGAGGATGGAATGCTGTTGAGAGCTTTTGCTGAATATTGAGTAACTTGCAAAGTTCTCAAGTAAAGTCAGAGGCAAATTGGGGGCCTCGGTCAGAGACTACACTACTGGGGAGTCCATGGGTACATCATATGTGATCTCTAAATAGACGAGCTGTGTCTCAAGAGGAAAAAGTCTTTGTACAGGGGATGAATACTACTTCTTTCAAGAATTGATCAACGACTACCATAATAGCTGTGTACCCATTGGATTCGGGTAAGTCTGTGATGAAATCAACTGAAATATCCTGCCAGGGATGTTGAGTGGCTGGGAGTGGCATTAATTTACCAGTGGGGGGTTGATTTCCTGATTTGGAGGTGGTGCAGCCATGACATGAATCAATGAATGTGTTGACATCTTTTGAGATTCCAGGCCAGCTGTAGTGTCGTTGGATCGAAGTGAGGGTGTGGAATCTTCTGGGGTGTCCAGCGATTGGAGATTCATGATATAATTTAAGAATTTCTGATCTCAGATCAGGGGGGACAAAGACTTGTTTCTTGGCATTGATATAACAGCAAAGAGAGGTGTCAAGATCATAACTGTAATGATCACCATCGAATTCATAAGAGTGTTCTACAATCTTATCAAAGATCTCAGGAGAGAGGGTAGCCTGCTTAGCAAACAAAGCCAGAGGTAGAACTGTGACATTTTTATTTATATCCTCAGCAGCTTCACCATGGTCAGGATGGCAGGACAATGCATCTGCATGACCATTTGTTGATCCTGGTTTGTATAGGATCAAATAATTATACTCCATTAAAAACATGTGCCAGTGCACTTGCTGTGGGGACAGGTCCTGTGGCTTTTTCCAGAATTCTAGATTCCAGTGATCTGTCCATATCTCGAAATGATCTCAATCTATGAGATGATGGCGCCATTCTTTTAGTGCCCTAATGATAGCTAGCAATTCTTTGTCATAGACCAGATAATTGCATTCCACTGAGTCGAATGAATGGAAAATGAAACCAGCTGGATGCCAGTTTCCATCTTCAAGTTGATATGAGAGCACTGCTCCTGAGGCAATGTCGGAGGCATTGCATTCGATGCAAACTGGGCAAGTGGAATTGTGATATGTGAGAAGTGGCATAGAAGTGATGATAGATTTGAGTTTATTGAAAGCCACTTCACATTCTTCTGTCCAGACATAAGGTGTATCCTTTTTGGTTAAATTGTTAAGCGGTCTAGCTGCGTCCACAAAATCTTGAATAAATCGGCAATAGTAATTTGCCATACTGAGGAATGATTGTAGTTGTTTTAAGTTACGGGGTTGGGGCCAGTCGGTAATGGCTTTTACTTTTGGTTCCTGCATCTCTATCCCCTCCTTAGAGATGACCATACTGAGGTAGTCTACTTTGTTTTTATGGAAAAAACATTTCAATGGTTTTAAATAAAGATCGT
>JBBPJV010000761.1:0-15381 GCA_038088915.1 Sutorius aff. eximius
GCACATTCTTCCCTGCATTACCACTATCCCCGGCCCGGGCGACTGTCAACACGATAGGCAGTTCTTGCAGCCCATGCGTGAAAATGATCAACGACCCATCTGACTTGACAGCTAACAAATCCCAAATCTCCCTGCGGGTAGCGCCAACCGGGACTACAGATACCGCATCGATGGTCGTCAGGTAGTTGCAAATCACAGTCTTGTTCGCCTCCTGTACGGTGAGCAAGAAAACAGTGGTCGGAACGCCAGGCATGCAGATCGCTAACAGTGTATGATCACGAACGCCATCGAAGCGTTGATCAAAGAGCGCCGCGGAAATTTGAGACGACGATCCCTGCCTAACAGATGACCTGACGTTCTGAGCGAGTCGCACGAGTATGCACGGAACTTACGGCACGCTGGGGCACGAATGGGTGGCCAACCTCTGCGCCCAAAAAGTGGCCTTCATCCTACCATGCTCCGCGGAAGCAACGAGTGCCGCTGCCTCTGCCTCGCTTCCAAGAGCCATACGATCCAGATTGAAACTGAGGTCGAAGCGAGAGCGAGACGAGGAGGTGCGGCGACCAGGTTGGTACACGTAACGCCAGATGGACAACTCTTGTCGTTCAGAGTTGAACGTAATAAGAATGTCATCGATGGCGAATGGTTTCCGGGATACCCAAACGACCTCTTCGATAGCTGGAACGACAGCAAGGGGCCGTGTGTGGTTCTCTTCTTCGTCGGACAGGCAGGCGGGTCGACCGGGAAAGCCACCCACTATGCCGGCCGTGATACCGACAGCAGCAGGCTCTGAGAATGGATTTGTGATGGTGAAGGTAGTAGGCAGCGGTGCGTCACCGGTGGCGCGTGAGTCATCGAGCTCGAGAGGATCGAGGAGACGTTGGATCATAACCCCATGGGGATGGAGGGGCCATGCCTTGCGAACGAGGAACGGCAGAGAGAACGTGTAGTCAGTCCCATTGATCAGGTAGACTTTGCCAATACTGCGCAGGAACACGAACACCGCCGACACTTCCTCTTGAATGTGTTTGTTCTTCTGTCGCTCCTCCTGTACAGTTTTGAAAGGACCGAACACGGACTCTGCTGGCAAGTCGGATTGCTGTTCGCCTGTCCTGGAGGTGTAGTGCGCACTGCCGTGCACGGGACCCGTGGCGTTCGAACTGTAGGCGAACCTCCCTAGGCAGACGCATCGTATTGTCTGGTCCTCGTCGGAAAAGTCCCATTTCCTCTGAATGACACCACCGTGACTGAGCACCACGCAGTGATCGTTCCACGCCAGCTCTTGTTCTGCCCACGAGTCGCATCCGTCGTCATATAGCGGTGCGTAGACGGCGTTAATTGAATCGGACGTGGAACCCCTCAGCGCGCCTCGGATGGAACGAAGTAGAGCGGACTCTGCGACTTGCGATTCGGGTCCGCGTGTCGTTTGGCGGGATAGAAGTCTGAAGGCCGCAGAAGGTGTTTCAGGGTGAACTCGAACGACGATCGGGTCGACGTTCATGATGGAGGTACATAGTTGAGTTGTGGATCAGCCTTCCGCTCGCCATATTACATACCACTACCAGTGACACTATCGGCAAAAAAAAAGTTATATTTTAGCGGTATTGTGCGCGAGCCAGCATTGATCCTGCTATTTAACAACACCTAGATACGATTCGTTTTCTGAAGTACGAGGGCTACACTAATATATATGTTCCAAAATAATATAAATGAACAAGATAAACACGCTGTAAGATGCAGTATACCCTGAGAGATCCTATACTTGAGAGGAACGACATTGTGGTCCCCGATAACTCCAAACAGTCCATGAGTGAGCCAACAGAGACAAAAGAATAACAATAATGATCTAATGAGAGTTTTCCGCGGAGAAAGCTGATCGAGTCTTGCGTCGATGCCGAGAAACCTCGACCCTACGACGTGTAGGACAAGTGGTTAGTCCACAACGTTTGCTTGTATCAAGGGGATTGGCGACG
The DNA here is from genome assembly GCA_038088915.1 of Sutorius aff. eximius. Classification (NCBI taxonomy): domain Eukaryota; kingdom Fungi; phylum Basidiomycota; class Agaricomycetes; order Boletales; family Boletaceae; genus Sutorius; species Sutorius aff. eximius. The sequence continues at coordinate 1,974 of JBBPJV010000761.1, forward strand.
TAAGATCTCCTGGCTGTTCTTCCTGCTCCCAACGAGGTCCTCGCGATGAGGTAGCGCAATGCCAGCGATACTGGCCGTCTCCTCATCGTTAAGCCTCCAAATATTGCCAAGAGAGAAACTGGAAGGAGAGTCTCCCCGAGCTGCCACTCGGTCACGAGCAGGGCGGGGGGAGGGAGAGACTTCCTCGTACTCCTCGACGGACAAGTCTGCAGAGGATGTCGACGTAGGGGACAGGGTTGGCGACTGAACAATATCTTGCAAAAAGGAGGGCAAGAGAGGAGCGGGAGCATTGTCAGGCGATGCATCCTCCAACTCTTGCAAGCCTGAGAACACGGGTAACGCATGGCGATTAGGTCCCGAAGTCTCGTATATAAACTGGGAGTCATGGTGCTGCGCGGAAGGATGAAAGTCGATCCGAGAACGGCTGGTCCTTGACGAAGGCAAGACAACCTCCGGGGGAGGCTCGTGCTGTATCTGAGCCACCGTGTTCCGGTGGGGCAGATCGAGAGAGGGGGGAGTGGTCCGTAATGGCAACTGGTTTTGAGCGAGAAGTGATGTCAATAGGTTAATCCGCTCAGTCTGCACTGCAGCCGAGATAGAATCGCCATTGCCCTCGGCATCTGGGGACTCCATGAGAACAACGGAAAGGCAACAGAAGAAGAGAAGAAGCTCACACGGGTAGCAAGTCTGGCAAACCTTGCGCCGTCTCCAATTCAGATAGTTGCACTTCTGGCAAATCCAATCGCCGGGTTGGTGCTCAATCGGTCCGCGATTTCCTGTGTTCAAGATGGGGGGTTGCTACGATGCGAATCAGCTGCTGAACAATCCACTAGTTCTCCTAATTGGCTTACCGGGATTCCAGCAAGGTTGCTGGGACGAATCTGATTTTGCTCGGGAAACGGCTCATTATCGGGCCAATACATGACGCATGGTACAGCCGGATCGCTGGATATATTCTGTACCTTGCCTCCCACAGAGAAGGAACGTCCAGAGGGAGTTAGGAGGGGATGGGTTGGAGATGCTGGTTTAGCGCCTGCGACAGCCTGCGCTGCCAAAGGATGCCGGGGACCAAGGGGAGTGGAAGGATACAGAGGAGGGTTTGATATCGGAAGGTTTGTATAGAATGGAGTGCCAGTGGTGCCAGCGAAACGCGGGGATGTGGGAAGACGTGCAGACGACATGCCCAGAACTTGACGGTTCATCGATGAAGCTTGACTCTCCGAACGCGGACAACCACAACCTCTGCAAGCCAGATTACGCCTGTGAAGGATCATGCAAGGGAATGAATCGGTCAGGACCATGACTTTTATGCAAGGAATGGGGGAAATGAAAATGAACAGGCTCTCCGGGAGAAAACAAAAGAGGCGGAATAATCCACAAGAATAGGAGAGCTGAATAATTTGTATATCGGGGTAAGTTACGCTGTGACTGTACGAAACACCTTCGTTGTGACCCAGTCACACTACCATGCATGTGACAACCACGCGTCCGACCGCTGCTGCGGTAAAACAAAGGAGATAGAAAAACAAGCACTCACCCAAAGTTGTGGGCAGCACAAGTTACAGAATTGCATCTGCGTAAAAAAGGTAGTTAGCAACGCGTTGGAAAAAAAAACTATTACAAATATGGGAGGATCAAATCGTGCCCCCCTATGAAATGTTGTACCGGCCCGGCATGACAAGATCAAATTGGGAGGAGATACATACATCCAGTCACCCGCCCGAAATGTTGTTCTCGGATTCGGGGGATTGCTCGAAATCACAAACTTGTCGGTTTGAACTACAGGTAAAGTTTGAGACTCAGCGCCGAGATGTCCAACGCAGATGCGGTTATGGAGATCCGGTGTGGACATCGACATGCGAAGCCTGTGGCTCTTTCTCTCGGGTTGGATTACAGGAAGAGATGGGAACTATATCGGATCGAGTGGCAGTCAATTATTGTGGACGGAACGCGTCGAGAAAATTGCCAGCCTACCCTGGACAACACGTCAACACGACGAAGCTTCTCAAACGGTTCCAGGTCGGTTTCGAGTGCAGGAAATACAGCGAAGGACGGGAAGGAAAGCGAGAGAAATCTACGCGCCTGGCATCGAAACGCAAAGCAGAATCAGTACCACAAACTCCGATAACGAAGGACGATCGCCGAGGAGAAACAAATAGTGGCGAGGACCACCCCAAGTCTCGGTTCCCTCCCGGTGGCAATGCGAGAGCGGGTGCCTGATTTCAAACACTGGCTGACACATGTGATTGCCCCTTTTGTTGCGGGTGGTTTCGAGTCACGCTGGACGATCCAACGTCCGCTACCCGTTCTTCGCGTCGCTAGGCCCAGATCGCCGCTGATGCGGCCGCCAACACGAATTGCCGACTAATAGAGACGAAAGAGATGAAAAGCTAAACAAAGCGAACACTTACATCATGATGGGACTTGAAAACAATCCACACGTCATCGGGAGCAGATAGGTCCTTCAATGTCCACAAGGAGACAGAGGACGCGACGCGTGTATGGTCGGGCTGATTTTTGGAATATATCAGCTCACAAATTTAAACGACAAGAAAATGATGTACGGATTCGCCGAGAAACTCGAAAGTCGAGCGAAGGGACATGAAGGTTGCACTCGGATACTTGCGTACCTTGATATCTCGCAATCAGCTCGGCTGTTCCACAGGACGGTTCATTAATCAGGAACTTACTTTTACGGCGCGAGAGCGCGTCAACAGGAAAGCGGTTGGCGGATGCTCAGTGAGGATGCCAGGCTCGTCAAGACCGTTGCTAAAACTCATCGAAGGGGACGATGGCAAATCAAAGGACGATCCGACGGTGTCGTATGCCGGCGCATGAACGACAAGGCTGCTGGCACACGAACTGATACCTGCTGCGGAAGTGGTCGTGCGCTCGCCAGCGCGGGACGCAGCAAGACTGCGCACTTGCTCGGCCAACTTGGACCAATGGGTCGGAAACGGGGGAAAGGTGCACACCGACGGTTGGGACAACACTGCATCCTGGCCACAGGAGCCGATGGTGGGTTCAAAGAACGAAGTGGTAATCATCGGGAGAGCGTCGGAGGGTTGGTGGGGGGAGCGAGCGTCCGGGGCAGAGATGGTATTTGAGCGTCCACCGTGGCCATCTGACGATGCTAAGGAAGGTGACATTTGTTGGTCGTCAAGCAATAGAGTTGCAGAAGGGCGAGCTCCGAGGTGGAGATTTGCACACCAATGAAAGAACGAAGGGAGATTCCTCAGCGGACGAAGAACACGTATCTGTGAATGGGAATGCCAGTTTCTGGTTAATTAAGAGGACGAAGGAGAGCGGACAGAGAATGCTCGGTGAGAGAAGGTGATCTCGTTCCTAGCAGCAGGTATCGCGACCGGGGGTCCCGAGGGAGCACAGCGGGGCGTTTTTGAGTGCTGGAAGGGCGGAAACATGACGGTAATCCATTGGTCATTTCTCTCGTCACTCACAGGAAAATGCAACGCAGGTGACATGTAAATTCACACTGTCAAAACGCGTTTTATGAGACGCTTCTCCAGAGATGGCAACAACGCTGCCACGTGCTCGTTCGCGACACGTCCCCACCATCGTCCATACGTAACTCGCCTACTCACAAACGCGCTTGATCCATCTATCCCTCCCTGAGCGTTCGCTTTCCTCTGCGATCCTCCGACCTACACGCAGGGTCAGAGCGCACGGAATATGGGCACCCTGTGGATGTGTTCCGCAGATCGCACTACTGCACGTGACCCTTTGGCCGATCGAATCACCGTGCCTGCTTTCCCCATAAGTGCACTCCGCTTGCACAGGAGATGTGGCCCTAATATCCCGAAAAGAAGTACGTTGAGTAAAAGACTGCATAGAAGTCCCCTTTGATAAATACGCGATAGAAATTTTGAGCGTCCATCGAAGAGTCACATCGGGACTCGGAGGATCTCCACCAGCCGGCAACGACTTCCGAGGACACCGCAAGCGGCACAGTAATTTGCGCCTCATTTCAACACAGCGGGATACAGCCTTCAGAGTTTATACATATAACTCGATCCGCCGTGCCGCCAAAACTTTCAGGGCTGTCTTTGACCTCCGGATCAAGGTCTACCCAGTAACGACGCTGTGCAAATCGCAAAGTTGGTCAACGTGGGCCAACAATTCGAAACTAGTTCGACAGTTTGCATCCAGTTTCATGGCCCGATTGTCGTTGAGAACGGTGACGAGCTTATCTTCCCATCATGTTTGGTATGATCCTTCCCATATGACGTATACATATCAGACATGACAACTTTTGCCACCTCCCCGTCCCTGCAAATGTCTTACGCACAGCCTCGATGCGCCGCGCAAAGCCGAACAACAAAAGGTCTTCTTTTTCCGAGACGGGTCCTTTGAAACAGTGACATGTTTCCGCTTGCGGCCTAGCCAATCGTTCGGTCTATCGTTTACATGCAGCCAATATCGCAGTCCCAGCCCGAGCGCTGTCGTGGAAATATAGTTGGTAGCAAATCCTACGTTCAAACCACTGCGGGGACCTGCATGTCAATTACGCCAAAAACAGTCGGTCGAGGGTGCGAAAGGCGTGGCAGTCCTGACATGGTCTCGATGAAGCAGCCAACAGTATTCTTCACGCGCATATTTACTATTCCACGAACAGGGTTGATGAAGGGTCTCGTGGGTGGTTGCGCCGCTCTTTGTGATCACCATCGATTCATCAGTTCAGCCTGGGCGCTGAACCGTGGACAAAATTGACCGGTGTAATACGCCACCAACTTACGAATGTAAGTAAGGGGTGTCGTATGTTCCCAGCTGCAAGCCTGATCGCAGCACTGCTGGCAGGTTGCCATAGAGAGCGCGGTGCAGTCGATCCCCACTGAGCTGAAGGACCATCTCCTGTTCCACCAAGTACTCCGTGTATCTCCTCCACGTCTCAATTCCCCTGCCCCCAAGAACGGTGGACGCGTACCCAGCCTCGTCAGCTTGGGCCCTGACCACCTTGCTCTCTTTCAGTGTGCTGATGCTCCCAATAATGAAAAGCCCCCGTTTGGCGCGTGTGAGCCCGACGTTGAGCCTCCGTCTATCGGCGAGAAATCCAATGTGCCCCGACGGGTTGTTGCGCACGGTGGAAAAAATGATCACTTCCTTTTCCCGCCCCTCAAACCCATCGACAGTCTTGATGTCAATGCTCGATAGCTGCTGCCTTCGATGGTCACCAAGGGTTGTGGAGAAGCGTTTGCGATACTTCTCTTCGGAGTTAAGGAGTCGCGTCAGTAATGAGACTTGAGCGATATAAGGGGCAATGATGCCAATGTCTTCTCCACGAAGGTACTTTCCCAAAACTCCGATCAGCACGTTCTATTTTGGGCTTCATTTCAAGGCAAACGAACCTCATTTTTTAGCAAGAGGTCTTCAACAACGCTGCAGACGATGCGTGCTTCGTTCCAATTGACCCTACTGCGATCTTTCGCAGTCTCAGATCCCCCGTGATCTAGGAAAGCAACAGATCTCCGATGTCCGGTCAGCGCATCCACGGATAGATGACTTGACAGTGGTGGGTGAAGATTCGTGGGGATATTACCCAGAGCATCAACGGTACCATCTCGTAGGGAAAGGCCGTAAAACTCTAGCGACGGGAACTGCGATATGGACGGATGCATCCGGTATTGGATATCCAGCATAATCGAGGGCACCACTGGGCCGCGATTACCAATGTAAGTCACACGTTAACGAAAAAAGCACACGACTTGCCCCCTTCTTCGGCCAGTCTCTCAAAAAGACTGGTTCCAAGGCCATTCAGCTGTGCCTCGCGGCTCAGGATGACAGGCGGGAGTTGCTTGTGATCTCCGATGAGCGCAACGTGTTGTGCCTGCAGCGCTCATACATCGGGAATCCGCAGATGAATTCAAGGTGAAACACATACTCCTTTCATCAATGGTATGAGCGATACTGGCTCTGTTGACATGGACGCTTCGTCGAGAAACACCACAGGAAAGTCAAGTACGTTAAGTGCAACGCTAGCTGAGGTGATGCAAGTCGTACAAATCTTACGTGGCGTCAAAACCCAAATAAAAATGGGAGGGAACACAAACGCACCACATCAGCGCCTGCGGTGATGTCCCTCAGCATCCTTTGGTGCATGGCGTACAACTTTGCGGCTATGGCCATCAACTGACGCTCGTGCGAAAGCAAGCGCAAACGCATCTGGTCAAGGCGCCCCGCAGCCTGAGTCGTTGGGGCTCGCTGGACAGATTCGATTCTTTTTTTCAAGCTCGATAGCCTTTTCTCCGTGTCACTCTTCTCTTTGAGGAGCCCGTCTACCTTCGGCTTGAGAGTATGCTGATCGAGCTTGTAATCGAGAGTGTGTGAGGTAAGACACTCTTTTATCTTACCGCTAAAGCCAACGCGCAGGGGCTTCACGCCAGCTTTTGCAAAACCTTCTACGAGGTTGTCCACCGCCGCGTTGGTATATGCACAGACAAGGATCGGATGATGTACTTCAAAGTGAGCCTAAATAGCCTTCAGATTCAACGTTTCAACACTACTGAGGCAGCCCACCTTAAGCAGTCTAACAGCCTCAACAATTGTTTTCGTCTTGCCTGTCCCGGGAGGCTGGGTTACCAGAAGTCAGCTGAATCTTGTCAAGCTTTCCGTGAACGGTAGACTTACACCTTGAACTAAAGAGATACGTTCCCCGATCATCATCGCGACAGCGCGAATTTGAGTCGGGTTTAAACCATCTAAAATAGGGTCTCCGTCCATCTCAATCGGCTCTATTTGTGCGTATCGACGCGCCCAGCTTTGGATCTTCATGTCGTGCCTGAATGCACCGCCGTGTTCACGCTCCTCTCGACTTTGATGTTCCAATGTTTCGTGAGACACATACTGGATATCGTCCGGGGCCTGGAGGGGCCGATGCAAAGAGATGGATGCCGGAGAAAATGAACGAAGAAGCACGTCACGGAGATGGGTGCCCTGGGCGACGAACTGCCGTTCAGACGACTGATCAGCTTCCAGCATTGCTGGATCATGATTGAAGTGCAAAATCGCCGCCCGCATCCGTTCGAACATGATATTGGACCGCCCGACGTCGAGTCTCCATTGGCCATCACCGACGTCGAATGGACGGTCGAACACGACGCGAATTTGAGTAGCATTGCTCGCCGTCACAGTACCCCGCAAAGGCACCTCTCGCAGGGGATCAATGCGTGACAGCAGGACTCGAGTCCCACTTCTAGTGCAGAGAAAAATGAGTACGGCGCTGGGAGTCAGACCATGAAATAAGGTATTTACTCGAATCTATGTTCCGGCAGAATTATGCCAGGTCCCAGAGTGAAGCACGCGATTGGATTCCGAAACTGCGGAGCCTCAATCCAAAACGCGTAGAGGTCCGTGATGGTGTAGCCCTCTTCGCGTAGACGCGACAGGGACCAACCTGACAGACGCTCACGGAGGACTGATTCGTCTTCCGCTTGTTCGGCATCAAGTAGGGGTAAAAAACTGCGACAGTCCGGTGGCATCGCCATGAAAATTTCCACGAAATGAAGAACTTACTGATCACGGTAGGACTGGATCTCTTCGTATAGCGGCTCGCTGGGCTGTACTTGGGTAAACGAAGGAACGACGCGCTTCGTGTATACTTTTTTGCCGTCCCGCTGCGCTGGCAAGTCGTGATTGCGGTGGCAGCGTGATGTGGCTCGCAATCTCCAGTCAAAACGGGTAGAGGAGGCAAGCGGTGAATTTTCGGAAAAGTAAACGTCTGTCGGAACCTCGAATTGGGATGGTTTGTACTGCGCAGCAGTAGACGCATGACAGGTAGCCGACGAAGAAAAAGCATGACGTGGGCGAGGACACGAGTACACCGTGGGCTTGGTTCGTCTGGAGAGACTTCTGAAGTAGTTTCGGATACCAATAAAAGTCGAGTTCCGGTGGGAGGCATATGCTAGAGGACGTGCCACTCGCGAGGGGACAAGCGAAGAACAAGCATTATGCATAGAAATATATGGAATAGTCGCCCTCTGGCCAGGATAATGTCGGTGTAAAGTATCAAGTATGCTTGGGATCAGTCAGAGGAGTGCTAAATGTTATGATAAGGTCAGACGAGCACATGATGGGTTTTTGCTATTGTACACAGCCACATTCAGTACCCCTCAGGATCCCTGAGTTTGGTGACTTCAAGGGGACGGCAAACGCCTTTGGCCAACATAAAGTGGTATCGCAGATGCTAGAGTACCCCCAAACATAAACAACACCGACCTCCCATCGCCTAAACGTTCGACAAAAGCAGAAGAGCACCCCCACCGAGAATTGTGGCAGCGACCACGGTCAACGCCGCCCCCGCAGTACTGAGGCTAACTCCAAATGGACCATCCCAGCCTGGGGGGGTCGTCAAGGTGACAAGGGACGTCGGGACAGTGACATTGATGCCCGAGCAGGCTGTGACGTAAGCTTTTGGGGCGCACGGGGATGAATGAGAGGAGGCATATCAACGCCGTAACCTTACCTGTGAGCGCAGTCGCAGATCCAGCCCGAGGATCCGTGCTGGTGGTGAACTTGGCAACCAGATCATTGAACATGCATTGTTGGCAAGCAACGATCGCAGCGACAGTGGTTGTACTGCAAAGACACTGGTCGTCAGTGCCGCAGCTCTAAGGGGTGACGTACATACGTGAGTGACGCATGGACAGGGAAGGGGACACTTACGCTGATCACGGAGTTCGCGCTGTCGCACTGAAGTTGGCACTACAGATGTTCAAGGCTCTCTGAGATCCGATCGACCACCAGGGACGTGGCACTCACATCAGTCAGAAGGTATGTGTCCGTAACGTTGAGGAAGTTGTTAGCAGACACGTTGCCGAGGGTGCCGCCAACGTCTACGGTTAATGCGAATGCTGGGAGATCGGTCAGTATCGGACCGATCTCAAGGGGGTGACTGACTTTGACTGGCAAGCAAGAGGAAAGAGAAAGGGTAAACCATCGGGCGCACGCTAGCTGGCCGTGGATATCCTGCCCGAGGACAAAAAGAAGAAGAAAGCGATCGTCGTGGTGGGGAAAAGAAGAACTAGTCCCATTTATGCAGTGGTCTCCGGCGTCATAATAGTGGCCGCTAGAGGACAAGCATCATCGAAAGGGACCCCGATGAACTGGTCACGGGGTCCGTGTCATATGTCACGTGCTTGCGTGTCAACGCGATTTGTTGATGTTGATTGAACTCGTATTGACCTCGTCCACAACCACATCATCCAATTCATCGCTGCACGCACACGATGACAACAACCGTGTATTCTGGTTCCCTTCAGCCAAAGAAGAAGGTAGAACTCAAAGAGATAGCCACAGCTCTCCACATCAGTGATTCTGGAACCAAGGAAGACCTCCAACATCGCATTCGGAAGCATCTCGATGACAATCAGGCCTCGCTGGAGGACAACCCCACCTTCTCGGGTCTGTTCTCCTCCAGACGGAAGAAGGCCGTTCATCAAAACATTCGTGTGTGCGTTCCCTTTGCCAGCTGTCATCGTCGCCAGCTCAGCGACCCACAGGAATTCCACTTCGGAATCACCAGAGGTCGTATCCGAAAAGAAGTTTGCTACTCCCCCCTCCGTACGTGCGACACGTCGCAGCGCTCCACGCGAAGCCACCCCCGTGCCAGAGGCTCGTGAGGTATCGATGATGCTCAAGCATGCTCCTATCTCTCCGCCCGAACAAGAGACCCCAAGCGAATTTCCTGCACAGACCCCTCAGAAGGATCGTGGTCTCATGTTCACATCCACTCCACGCAGCATCTTACGCAGTATCCAGAGACCATCCCTTGAACTCGCTGACACTACGTTCAGATCGTTGCAGACGGGTGCAAAACAGCATGCTCGGGTATACTTGCTGGCTTCGAGATCTGTATGTCAATTTTGATCCGATTTTGATACCGCTGAGCTCTATTCGTCCAGACTCTTTCGAACTCCCTTAACATTTCGCTCGTCACCGCTTTGTTCGAGCTACTCTATATTTTATATCGAGTCATTCCTTGGACCTTTCTGCAAGTATGACATCATTTTTCTGTTTCTGTTTCGCTAGTTAATTCACATTAGATTCATGTTCCGCGAGTCATCGAAGCTGGCAACTGGCAGTTTACGGTCCCCTATCCCCCTCTCGCAACCTTCCAATCAACCGTATTTTGGAGTGTTCTGTTCCACTGGTCGATACCTACTTTGCTCATCCCTGCGGTCCTCGGCTCTATCATTTCATTCCACCCCGCAAACGCCACTTCTGCATGCAGTCATCGCTTGCTCCCTCTTGATCCTCTCACGGCATCCATCTTGCGGCTGGCTGCTCAGTTCGGGTATCCGTATGAAACCCTCAGTGCCACCACCAGAGGCATCGATGTTATAGGGCCTCAATGGCGTATTCTCGACGCCGCCATTGGGGTTGCCTTTGCCTTTGCAGAAGCTATTTTTTCCGCACCCAGCGCCTTTGCCGGGTCTCGTGTTCGCCAGCGAGGAGGCACACCCCGACGAACTGTGACGGTCGAAGAGTGACTTGCCGGTAACTGTGCACCTCCGATTGTCTATGAATATTACGTCATATGTCCCTAATCCAAGCGTATGGTTTTGTAGTTTCGCGAGAAGATCTAAGCCAGTCTTGGTTTTGTTATGTTTTGGTACATGCTATCCGACTGTTATTCGTTCCCTTATTTTGTCTTCGCTCTCGAGTATAATCGTGGTTAAATGTATTTTACGCGTTACCCTTCGTCGGATATTGGTATTGTTTTTCCCCTTCTATTTCTCTACTTTGCAGACTGGCCAATGAAGTTGATGGATACCCGTGTCGTCGTTGTCGGGCTGTGCACAACACGTTGAATTGTTAATACTTGGACCAATACTGTGGACAGTGAGGTTTCTCGGGATTAACCTGCGGAGTTTCAACCGTCTCGTGAACCTTAACCTTGTTTCACTAGCCATAATCCACACAAACCGCTCGCTTGCTCGTCATCAACCGATTTCCTCCACATCCACATGGTATGTCTCCTCCCTCCCCCCGGATAAACGACAACCCATCCCTCTTTCAGGATTCATCAAAAGCACCTGTCAAACTCGCCAAAGTGATCAAGGTCTACCCTACTCACGTTCGTTCTTCACCTGATGCTCACTCACTTGGCTGTAGGTCCTCGGACGTACCGGCTCCCGGGGTGGTGTCACCCAAGTGCGCGTCGAGTTCATGGATGACACCACGCGGACGATCATCCGGAACGTCAAGGGGCCCGTGAGGGAAGAGGACATTCTCGCGCTGTTGGAGAGCGAGCGTGAGGCGCGGTGCGTAGCGTCCCATTGATGCCCTTTGGTTGGTGAGACTGACGGGGTCGACAGCCGTTTGCGGTGAAAAATGTTACGAGGTTGCCTTTGCACGTACTGTTTTGTGCGCGCACACACGACTCGGACGTGAGGGTTAGACCGTCTCCTTTTGTTGCTGGCATCGTTTCTGTACATCTCCCATTGTGCTACATGTGTGCAACCTACCACTGTCAGAGCAACCCAAGCGGGTCGTTTGATACGCAAAAGTCATCCGGCTGCTCTGTGTAATCACCATCAGACCAAGCTCGCAATTGGTCACTCGGTTTTGAGAGACACGAAGCTGCTTGTGAGCCATGTGGCTAGAAAGTACATTGCAATGCATACTGCTTCAGGGACTGTACCAACTATGATATCAAACAGCTGAAGCAAGAAAGGGAAGAGAGAGAGAGAGGAGAGAGAGAGAGGATTGGAATGAAAAAGAAAAAAATATGTAGACGAGAGAGTACGGCACAGCCGAGCATGGAAGCCTCGACACGATCAGAGACGTAAAAAAATAAGAACACGCTCAAAACCGTCGGCTAGAAACGTTGCATCACTGCCAGTAGCCCTGCTGTTGCCTCGGTTGATACTGATAAAAGTTGCCATCCGAGTTGCCCTGTGGATACCCGACATGGCCTTGGGGACCTTGCGCGGCTTGCTGTCCTTGTTGTCCCTGCGGTCCACCGGCACCCGCGCTCGAACCGAAGCGGTTACCCCCGTAGAAACCACCTTGGCTGTGCGCTTGTTGGACTCCGCGTCCTGACTGGGGTTGACCGACTCCTTGGCCGACGCCAACGCCCGCGCCACCATCTTTCACACCCACGTTCTGAGAGTAGGGCTTGTACGCCGTCTCGGGGGACGTACCACCCGCGCGTTGGCCGAGCGATGGGCCCGACGTTGCCGCGTTACCTTGACCGAGTCCCATGAAACTCTGAATGGCTTGTCCGCCGTACAACTGTGGGTGTTTGCTGTACTCGTTCGACGTGAGGTTGTTCATTCCCGGCGCGTGATTATGCTGTGGTGCATGGTGCTGATATCCGAGATCATCGTAGGCCGAGGTTGGATGGTGTTGTTGGCCGTAAAGCCCGCGCCCATAATGGTCGGACTGAGACTGCACTGAGCCGGGGCCCTGCTTGCCTCCTGGAGACGGTGCAGCGCCTTGGGTAGGGGGACCAGGTTGGAACATCGTGGGATACTTGACGAACGGCTGAGGAACACCATAGCCTGAGTTGTACGGCGTGCCATAATACTGGTTTTGCGGGTACGGATAGTAGTAAGGGACGGGAGGAGGGTAGCTTTGCTGAGGGCCCTGGCCACCGGATGGTTGGGGTTGTGCACCACCCTGGGGAGGTAATTGCGAAGATTGGGCGTTGGAGGGTGGAAGTACAGTGTTTACGGGTAGTTGTTGGGAGGCAGGAAGACCTTTGACGTCATCGTGGCCGAGAACGTTGCGACTTCCTCCGAACGCAGGCGACTGAGCGTACGAGTCATAGAAGCCCTGTATGACTTCAGTCATGCATCTCAAGAACAAATCGAACACGTACCCTTTGATTGTCGCCATACCCGTAGTCGTTGTTGGCGAATGCACCCAAGTGTGAGGCTTGGGAAGGGTGTTGCTGGCCGATTTGGCCGAAGATGTTATAATCCTGACCCTGTCCAGCGGGTGGGGTAGGGGTATGGAAGTAAGGTGCTTCTGCTTGTCGGAAGTACGCCGAATGGGCTGCAGACGCTTGGGGCTGTGAGGGCTGGGGTGCGTGTTGAGATTGCTGGGCGGGGTTCTGGGTCGTATCGAGATGAGTGGGAAGACCATGGTGGGTATATTGGTGAGTCGGAACTTGGTGCTGGGTCAAAGGTGCCTGTTGCTGGTGGTGGGAAAGGGAGGGAGGGATGGAAGTCTGGGCTTGTTGTTGAGAGAAAGCGGGGGAGGTGGAAATTATCGGCTGGCTGACGGACGTGGAGATCGAGGGGTGTGAAATAGCGGATGTGAGGGACGGTTGGGACTGGGGAACGGATGCTGGTGCGGGAACGGAGGCAGGGACTGGAACTGGTGCAGGTGCAGGTGCAGGCGGAGGTGGAGGGGGCACGGCCGGCGGCTGGGGGAGGGGTGGCGAGGG
>JBBPJV010000762.1:0-15371 GCA_038088915.1 Sutorius aff. eximius
TGGCCTTTTCCATAAGGTACACATCGACACGATGCTGATGCCGTGAGCTGGTGGGTATAGGTATATTGTCCATGCGCGCTGTGCCTTGACTGGGTACCTGGAGTGGCGCATGCTCCGCTTGGAGAAGTCGGCGGGGATAGCGTCCTTCATTTTCGAGGATATCCTTTGTCGTTGGGGCCTGGTTGCCGAACTAGTCACTGACAATGGCCCCGCGTTTATCCAAGCTGTAGATCTCCTCGCATCCTGGTATCACATTCGCCATATCCGGATCAGTCTGTACAACTCCCAAGCCAATGGGATAATCGAACGCCGGCATTTTGATGTCCGGGAGGCCATCATGAAAAGTACCCTGGAGGAGGCGCACTGGCATCGCTCAGTGCACTCGGTGTTTTGGGCCGAGCGGGTAACTATTTCCAAAGCGATGGGGCTTTCGCCCTATTTTATGGTACACAGTGTTGAGCCGCTCTTTCCCTTCGATTTATCTGAAGCCACCTTCCTTGTGCCGATGCCAGATACTGACTCCTTCTCTACCTCCGAACTCATAGCATGGTGAGCCTGACAGCTGCAGAAGTGCCAGGAGGACCTGGAATCGATCTGGGAACGAATCCTGCATGCGCGTTATGCATCGGCAAGACACTTCGAGGCCACGTACAAGAACCGAATTCATAATTACGACTTCCAACCGGGAGCTCTGGTCTTAGTCCAGAACTCTAAGGTCGAGAAGGAACTGAACCGGAAGACGAAGCCTCGATACCTGGGTCCGATGGTTGTTGTCTGCAGGACAATCGGAGGATCCTACGTCTTGGCCGAGTTGGATGGGACGGTCTCAAAGTTGCGGTTTGCCACATTCCGGTTGATCCCATATCAAGCACAATCCCAGATGTCGATACCGGTAACAGAACTCACCGGACAGGATGAAGAAGGCCTGGATGACTTGGTAGGAGAAGAGGTTGAAGAGCAGGACAAGGAAGATCCGGAGACCTACGACTCGGATTAACATGCGGAAACACCCCTTCCAAATCAAATATACCGTCAGTACGATAGCTTTTATCCCGGGTTTCGACCGGAGACCTCTATTCCACCCCGGGTTTCGGCCGGCGTCTCAGTCTCAGCCAATTCCATCCCGGGTTTCGGCCGGTGTTTTCTATCAGTTCCTCCCTCGCTCTTATTCATATAAAAATCCACAAACAAAAACCCTAACAACAATAGAAAGTCATACAAATAGATAGGACAGACGAACAAAGACATTCCGACCGGATCCTGGACTACATATTTCCATTTCAACTGTGCGCACTGGTGCCACACCCATTTTCTTGGATGATAGATATTGCGATGTTGCATTCATTTCTTTTAGGACGATCGATGTGAGGAGGGTACGCTGGCAGGAATAGAGGAAGACAGCTGAGAGCGGGGGCGGGAGATGTGCGACCGGACCGCTAGAGTTGTCCCGGATGTTTCGGAAGCCGGCGCAGTGTTCATTCCTTGATTTTTCTTACTTTATACTGATATCATACACATGTTACAGAGCCAACAGGACTGGATAGGGATGGGACAGCGGATACGGACCACGACGGAAGATTGGACAATGCCGCCGGACTCGCGCAAGCACAACCCGGACTCCGGAACAGGATCTCACGCTCAGACTCAACCTATGCGATGGGACATGCATGTCCAAGTTGGTGGCGACGATGTACATGACATATCTAACCTCTCCTCATCGACCTCAACACCTGCAGCTCCCTCACTAACTTCGCCTGCTCCAGCTCAGCAGTCTTGAGAGCAGCTTGAGACGCGAGGGCGGCTTGCTCGACCCGGAGGAGTTGTTCCTCGTACCTGTCAGAGGCCACGGTCCTGGAACCGGAAGCGACCACCGTGTTGGCCCGAGCTTTTCCCTTGGCCCGGGGTGGACTCATCTCGATGTCGGATTCGGGTAGCGTGGTGGGTGGAGATGGCTGGCGGCGGGGACGGGCTATCCGGAAAGGGAGGTTGGAGAGAGTGAAGTGAAGTGGAAAAGAACATACCGGGAGCCTTCAGGGCCTTCGCGACCTTCGGCGTGGGCTTGGGGACTCGTTGGCGGGTGGCCTTGTCGCATCGTTCCTTGCGACATGAGCATTGCTGGCAGACGCGACCGGGCCGGCCGCGGCACGGAATATTGGCCCTTGCGCACACTGTGCAGGGGTTGGCATGGCGGAACACCCCGGGCTCGGCCGGGTCCTCCTCGCTCTCGCCGACATCCTCTATCATGCACCTTGGTCGCTATCCACCAATCAGCAGGCCATGTTACCACCACAGAGCGGCGCGCACCTTACTAGCCCACTTGGGCGCATCCAACACTACCTCGACTTGCGTCCGACTCTTGGCGGAGCCGGCAACGGAGGGTGTTGTCCGGGTAGTCTGGGTCGTTGGAGGGGCCCCTGCATCACTAGGAGCTGACTGGGTGCGCCGGCTGGAGTGGACGTCCACCGCCGGGCTTGCGTCGGATTCGGGGTCGTGCCCGCCTGCCGTCGAGGGGCCGGACGCACCTTCCTTTGCTCGTTGGGCTGCCTCACGTTCCACCTGGTCGCGATTCTGCCACTCGTTGTATAAATTCCCCGCGTGCGTGAATGCATTCCGGTCGTCCTCTTCAAATGCGAGCACAAGGCCGAGGGCCTTCCCCGATTGGAGGGCATCATGCAGCATATCCTGGTCATGTCAGCATCGTCCCCATGCACGATAAATCTGCGACTCACCAACGCGGGCAACCACTGCCCCATCCAAGCGTCCTGCTCCTCTCTCAGCATGTCCTGGTTGTCTGGGACGGTCCTAGCTAGCGCCCGGACGTGTTCGAGGCGCTGGGCAAACTCTTCCTCGGCCGCCTTCTTAGGAGATGGGGCCGTCTGGACGCGGGCGATGTCTCCAAAAATTGCTGCGAGTTTGTCGGCCATGTGGATGCATGAGTCGGGGTGGTGTTGAATGTATAGGAGTTGGTTAGAGGGTTCAGTGAGTGGCGCGACGTGGCGACTTAGCGATGCGCGCACCACGAGGCTTAGGTAACACATTTCCACTGACTGGGGACAGTCAGTAGCCAAGTCCCCCGTGGATGTAGGGAACACCAGTTCCCTGCATGTGTATTGCGCGCACCATCACACTTCAGTCCACTCCCGGTCCTCTCCTAATCGTCCGTTCCGCTTGTTCTGCATGTCCCTATCCCCCTGTTGGTGAGTTATTCTCTTAATTCTCATGAACTATTAATACAGTACAATGCCAGGCCCGGTTGTGTCGTGTTTACATACCATCGGGTTTCGGCTGGGTTACTTTATATACATTTTCTCGCATCGTAGGTAGTGTATCCAGTACCTGGAACAGTCTGGGTCCGATATATCTTTGTACTCATGCCCAAAATGGGATTATCTTTCCGCACTCATCATCTAACGACCGAGAAACCGCGCCCGGGCCACGTTTTACGCTATTCCGCCGTCCTTTCCACCGCAACTTTAACGCATACCACATTCCGATAACCCGGAATACTGCCTGCCTGCTCCAGGAGTGTTCGGGTTGCTTACTTCGGCACTAAATGAGAGTCAGTAAGTCCTGAGCTTTACCCTTCAAAACTTCCACTCTTCTAGAATCCCTTTGGGGTCGAACCTATTGCACCCCCTTCTTATTATACTTACCTGCTCTACATTCCGGAGTAGGTATCTGTTTTTCATCACTCTCCCTTCTTCCTGGAAAATCCACCCGTATTCCATGCCTCACTACTAACCCCTTATTCCGAAACAGACGTACATGGACCAAACTTCCCACAACTGCCAGCGGAATTGGTAGAGGGTGAGGAAGAGTACGAGATCAAGAAAATTCTACGACATCGCAGAACCCCGCCGCTTCCTGGTTAGGTGGAAAGGCTATATGCCTGAAGAAGATACTTGGATTAATGAAAAAGACCTTGCCCACGCATCCGAACTCCTTTCGGACTACAAACTCCGTTACCCTAAAGCCTTCCCAAAACCGTCAATTTCCCCTATCGCTCCTTTATTTTGTAGAAATAAGACAAACCTCTCCAAACAGAAACAAAAACAGATAAAAAACCTACAAAGAAAACAAAACTGTCATCGCCCACCATAGATCCCCTTGCCCCCGCAATCGAACTTACCTTCGCCCGCCTCCACACTACCCTGACCACGTACCTAATGGCAATTGATATGCATGCCTCTTCCGTTTCATCTATCATTTCATCTATTGATCCTGACTCCTCTGTGTCTTCTACTAGTACCGAATCTTTAGTTAGCTCCCAGGAGCGCCCCGAGCTGTCCCTGCCTCAAAACCCCCACTCCCCGAGATCCCCCTCCCTACCCATCTACCCCACTGTAGCCGCCGACGAAGATGGAATTACCCCTGTACACATTCCTCTCGTTGCCATCCCAAACTGCGACAAACCCATTCTGGATTCCTTCCCACCCCATATCCTCTCCTTCCTACGAGACTCCAGACTCTCCATCCCCGTGGCCACTCATGTCGATGCTAACTCCCCCACCTATTTACTCTACTCCGCCTTTCTTTACAACGAGAGGCTCGAGATCCTCACCAGAGCCAACATCCTTCCCCTGTCCTCCAGAGTCATTCAAAACACCATCCATTCCATCTATGAGAACATGTCCATCACCCTCCTTGCCTTGGCCTGGCAATTCCAGCTTGATGACTTCTTGGCAGACGTTGAACGCTACACCAATGATCTCGCCTGTCTCCCCACTCCCAATCCATATTTGGAACCTGGAGCTGTTCCTCCTGGCCTCAACCTCATGGTCCGGATCAGACAGGATGCATATCTCACTGGAGGACACGGCACAGTACCCCTCCTTTTCTCTCACCCCTGTTACAACGACACTTGTTTCCACTGCTGGCGATTGGGGCATTCCTGGGCTGACTGCCCCTATTATACCTGCCCCGTGTGCGATGTCACCGCCCCTGGTCACAATCAGTCCAGGTGCCCAGGCAACCCACTTCTGTCATGCCCTCGCCAGATCACTGAGACACCCTCCCCAACCCGACCCTCGTGTCTGGAACCACCCCACCTGGACAAGCAGCTCACATCCGTCATGTGCTCTCTCCCCCTCTCACCAGGAGGCAACCCCCTTTCCCCCCATTCCATTTCTAGACTATGGAACTCCGCTACTTAATGCATTTCATATTCCTTTGTCTCACTTAGATCTGATCGGTCTTCATCCGGGTTCACCCCGTTTCACCTACATCCCCTTTCCAGGGTTTCCACTGATCAGACAGCACTACCGTTGTTTTGGATCATCTTCCACTACATTCCCCAGACTTCCTGAAACCCGGTAGTGGTTGTATATAAACGCTTACTTAGTATCCCTGTACACTAGTCTTAGTGTAACTGGAATACTATGCAAGTAAACTCCTCTTGATCCATCTGTAGGAAGTCCAGTGGAATCCCTCAACCTCCTTGTTTTCCATCTGTGCATAGTCCAGCGGAATCCCTCAACCTCTCTGTCTTCTGTCTGTGCATAGTCCAGCAGAAGCCCTCGACCTCTCTGTCTTCTGTCTGTGCATCGTCCAGCAGAACCCCCAGACCCATCCCACGTGTGTATAAACAGTCACGACCTGTTCCCGAACGGACCAGGCGTAACAGTTAGCGCGTCATCGGGTGGCCTTCCAATGCTGTGCGCTTGGGATTAGGGTTAGAGGTTTGCCTCGCCCTTAATGAGTTCCTCCTTGGGCTCATTACACCCTCAGTCTGGCACTGTAACCTTCACCATCCTTCAGGCCTCTCTCCCCCAATGTTCCTTCTCTTTCCTTCTCAACTTCTCTCAAGAAGTCCCACAGTATCCTTAAGTCCCCTTTCTATCAGCCTGTGGCTGATCGCTGTAGGGAACTAATGTTCCCTGCATGTGTATCCCACATTTACAGCACTTCCGATGGACCTGCACTTACTCTGATGCTTCCAGATCTTCCCAGCTTCCTGTCTGGCTACTTTCCAGCCGAAAATGATACTGTGCAAGCCCAGGTTGTCCAGGTTTTTGGCTGGAACCACTTTCCAGTGGTTTCCCGGTGTGTTTTCAGTCCAGAACGACCTCTTTTGAGTCCGGGTTCATGCAATTTCATTGTTTTATGTTCAGCTAGTGTCTAGATGTCATTTCACTATATAGGCATGTAGTTAGCACAGCAATTTAGTTTTCCACTTTCCTGCACTCTTTTGTACATCTGGCTGAAGTCAATCTGCCTGATCCAATACTTGTCTTGCTCCCTGGAAGCCTGGAAGCTCACCCTGAGTCCAGGTCCACATTTCCTAGCTTGGAGAAGGCATTTGAAGTTAGCCACACCAGTGGTATGCTCCCAGTCACTCATTTTCCTATTTCTGGCCATTCTTTTGTGTTAGAGACTCTCTGGGATGAACATATCACCCCCATTTCTTTCTCTAGCTTTACTCAGAAGCTACTTTTAGTGTTTTACATCGCCCTTGTCTTGCTTCATGTTCTCGAAGTCCTCCTAGTCCCAACTTGATGTTGGTCTTTGTCCTTGTCCACTGCAGTCACCCCTGCAGCCTCCTCATCCTCTGTCCTTTCCTTATGGCCTTCCTGACTCCCCTTGAACCTACTTTGGTTCCTCCACCTTCCAGCCTGTCCATCTATCAAGCTCACCTTGTTCCTCCTCCTGGTATTCCTTTCCAGGATCTCTGACCACTAGGAGTACTATTCCCCTTGCCATTGGGTGGAGCAACAGCTCCATATGTCCTGTCCAATCCCTCAGGGGCTTGGTTGTAACACTAATGATGAAGAGAGAGAACTGGCTATGATGCCCAGCAATGGTGTATGACAATGGAGAAGAAATGGCAGCCTCTGTATGAGCACTTAGCACTGGAAGAGGAGCATATAGCAATGATGGCTGCTCCCCCTTAGACCCAGGTAATGCACAGGTTGACAAGACTGGAGGGAATCCAGTCTGTCTCACCATGCCCTTTATATATGCAAAGGGCCAGTGCACAGACCATGCTGTGCTGGTACCCTGAATACTAAATAAGGGTACATGAATATAGAGAAGATGGTGACATCAGGGGCTAGACAATGATGTAGTGGTCTAGACCCTATGATATCATAGATATGTAATAGTCCATAAGCTACTAATGATACATATGGTCACATGACTAGGTCATGTGCCAGGGATGGGAAAGGCATCACATGATAGGTCACATGCTATGGTACAGGAAATACATTGAAGTCCAAAGTACAAGTGTAGTCCATTTAGCTAGGCCAACCCTAGACTAGGAGTAAAAGTGTAAATAGTTAGGTTAATGGGGACAGTATCATAACAGTATATGGGTAAAGGAGAAAAATGATTTGTAGTATCAAAGGAAATATTGTTTGAACTAACTACACCTTGATCATGGTTAGATCTACCTAATTTAAAGTTATGGCCTTTTGGGCCTTGTCCTTGGTTTCTTGGGCAAGATGGGCTCACCAGTAAGTCTCTGCATTGGCACACTCCCATGAGGCTGTGGGGGCAGCAATTTGGCCTTGACTGGGCCAGGCAATTTGAGTCAAACATGTGGTGGGGGGATCAGAAGAGGTTAGGCCAAGTACCAGGGGCATGAAGGACCAGGTTGATCAAATTGGGAATATATGGGGTCATAAAACTCCCTAATCTGAGTGGGGCAAGGTGGGGGTCTTGTTTTGCAAGACTCTTTGCACTTGTGGAAGATATGACCAAACTTTTGACAGTTGTAACACTGTACATCCTTAGGTGTTGGTCATGCTTGTTGCACCCCAATCTCCATAGGGGCTTCCCTTTCTGGCTGTGTACCCATTGGTGTGTACCTCAGGGCATTGGTCCTCTGGAACATCACAAAGCATTGTCTGTGCTCATATCTAATGTGCTCTAGGTGCTCTCCCATCTCCATGTATTTATTGAGGGTTTGATCAAAGGTTAGATCTCCATCGTTTTGAAGTACGGTGGTGTAGATCTTGTAGTTGATCGCTTTCCTTAATAGGCAAATGGCTGTTTCATCATCAATCTCAATCTCCTCCTTAAGGAATTGAAATTCATTTAAGAACTCATTGGTCCTCCAGTTCCCTTGTCAGAGTCCTTCTAGTTTGGCATATGCCTGCTTTTTATAGTCTGAGATCTTAAAATATTTTTCTATATCCTTTTTAAGGTCATCCCATTTGAGCCACTTGTCATTGGTGAGACCTTTTGAGATATATAGATGGGTGAATGTGCTAGCATCACCTGACATCCACATAAGGACTGCAGTGGCCTTTTCCTTGTCTTCACATAATGGATGCCATTTTTGGGTAGACACCCAGAGTTCCATGAAAAGCCACCATTTCTTGAAGGTAGCTCACTTGCCATCCCAAATCCCAGGGTTGGAGAATTTTTCGTCAAAGCTCTTAGCAACATCTTCGATCTTATCGATCTCATCTTTTATGTCTTGCCAGGATATAGACATGTTTATTTGGTGATGGTATGGGGGCAATGGTAGGGTGAGTGAAGTTTATTGGATGGGTGGAGGGAGTGAATATGATCATTGGTGAGGAATGCTCTGTTGCAGGGATGTGATTCTTTGTCGATGGCAATTAGCTTGTGTTACGATATCATTCCCTTTAACCTAACTTTTTGTACATTTTGAAACAAAGGCTAATATACAGACCTAAACAACAAGGTGGAATGACTAGAACCAGATATGACATCTGGCAATGTTGAGGAGTAAAAAGGAACACATGCAATGATGTACACAGGCAAAGATGGACGGAGAACTAGGTATTCCACTTAGGCCTGAAGATAGACTTCAGATAATGCCCAAGTGAACTAGACTGGGGAACAGTCATAGCATCATCCAGGTATATATACATATGCCAAGACTATTACTGATACATGACTAATATATGGTGGAAATGGTATGATAGAGAAGAGAAAGATACAGCCAATAGCATAAGGGGCTCTTATCTATGATGTCATGAGTCTAGACCAGTCACATGATCTGACATCATAGAGTCCAGGCCTTGGTCATGTGATTGTGAGAAAAGAAAGATAGGGGGAAAGTCATGTGACCTGTTGTAACAAAATAAAGAGAGAAAGGTGTAGACTATGAGTGTATATGTTAAGAGTTAGAAAATTAAATACATATCATAACACTATCCCCTCCTTATGTCTCGACTTCCAGGTGAGAGAAGCAAGAGGATGAGGAATCAGTGAAGTTTTTGTACAGCAAGAAGAGAGAATGGAATTCCATCAAGGAGACACCACGGACGTGATGGGGGGCAGAGGTGTTTTTGGCATGGAAATCCTGAACAGCATCCTGCATGTTAGTCAAGTTGAGTTCTGGCTTCCAAGTACAATCAGTTTCATCCCAGCCTTTCCAGTGGATGAGATATTCCAATTTACCCCATTTGAGATGAGAGTTGACAATGAAATCCACCTTGTACTTGATCAGACAATCCTCGGTGACAATGATAGGATCTGGTCTAATTACGGATTGACTGTCAAGGGGCATGTTATAAGGTTTCACCTGGGAAACATTAACCACTGGGTGGATTTTTATTGACTGGGGTAGATGCAGTTCAACTGTGTTGGGGAGCACTCTAGTGACAGGGAAAGGTCCAAGCCATTTAGGTGAAAGCTTGGGGGATGGAAATGGGAGTGTAAGGTTTTTGGTGGACAGCCAAACTTGTTGGCCAACTTGGTAATTGGGGTGTTCAGATCAGGATGAATCAGCCGAATGTTTCATGCAGGTATGCATGGCTTCAAGCACAGCTTGAATCTCTTGATGGAAGTGAACAAGATTGGAGCTGAACTGATGAGAAGAAGCAGGGTTTTCAAAACCCATATGAGGGGCATAGTTTCATGTGACAGCAAAGGGAATAGTGCCAGTGGTGGCTGTTAGTGAATTATTGTGTTGAAACTGGGCTAGCTTGAGCCAGTCTGCCCATTCAGTTTGCTTCTTTGCGACATAGAGGTGAAGGTATTGTTCTAAGTTACAATTGACTCATTCAGTTTGTCCATCTGTTTGTGGGTGAAAGGCCATCGAGAGTTTCTGCTGAATTCTGAGTAACTTGCAAAGTTCTCGGGTGAAGTTGGAGGTGAACTGAGGGCCTTGGACAGAGACTACACTACTGGGGAGTCCATGGATACACCACATATGATCTCTAAATAATCTAGCCATATCTAAAGAGGAAAATGTCTTGGTGCAGGGAATGAAAACAACTTCCATAGAGAATCTGTTACAACTCTTCCAGGTAGGACCAGACGTAGCTCTTGATGATCATCTTCAACCACTAGGGTCTAGAGTTGGAGACGACGTAGGTGAGGTCAATGAGGAAGAGTATAGCAGAGTTGCTCAAGGTGTGGCAACAAGACATGTTCAAAGGAGGAATGACCACTCAACAGTGGGCCAAAGACTGTCAAGAACAAATGATGAGGAGGTGTAGATACACTGATGAAGGATGAGACACAATGCTCAAAGTGCTACCCCCTTTGTAGAAAAGGGTGGTGGAGTCAAGGGACAAAGTGATGACAACTAGTCAAGGGACTCGCTATAGGAAACACCAGTTCCCTGCATGCGTATTGCACATGCCATTGCACTTCAGTACGCTCCCAGTCCCCTTCCGATCATCCATTCTGCATGTCCTGCACATCCGTATCCTCCTGTTGGTGAGTCTTTCTTTTATTCTCACAGACTATCACTACAGTACCATGCTGGACTCAGCTGCATTATGTCTACATACCATCTTGCTTTGGCCAGATTACTTTACATACATTTTCTCGCATTGTAGGTAGTGTTTCCGGTACCCGGAACAGTCCAGGTCTGGTATATCTTTGTACTCGGGTCCGAAATAGGACTCACCTTTCTGCACTCATCATCTAATGACTGAGAAACCATGCCTGGGCCACGTTTTACACTATTCTGCCATCCTTTCCACCACAACTTTAACACATACTGCATTCTGATAACCCAGAACACTGCCTGCCTGCTCCAGGAGTGTTTGGGTTGCTTACTTCGGCACTAAAAGAGAGTCAGTAAGTCCTGAGCTTTACCCTTCAAAGCTTCCGCTCTTCTAGAATCCCTTTGGGGTCGAACCTATCGCACTGAAATGAAGCTAATCTACTATGCCTGAATGTGGCGAGGTGAAACCCAACAGGACTGGTTCTGACACCCAGCAATGTTTTATGACAAAGAGGATAGGAAGGAAAAGAAGAGAACACATGAAACGATGTCCATGGGCAAGGGTAAGGAGAGGCTAGATATTTTGCTCAGGCCTAGAGGTAACTCCAGGTAATGCCCAAGTGAACTAGACTGGGGGACAGTCATAGTATCACTCAGGTATATATACATGTGCCAAGACTACTTAGTAATACATGACTAATATACAGTGGAAATGATACAATAGATAAGAGAAAGGTACACCAACAGCAAAAGGGGCTCTTATCTATGATGTCATGGATCTAGACCAGTCATGTGATCTGACGTCCTAGAGTCTAGGCCCTGGTCACGTGATCGTGAGAAAGAAAAGATAGGGGAAAGTCACATGACCTAGTGTGACAAAATAAAGAGAAAAGTGTGTAGACTACGAGTGTATGCGTTGAGAGTTAGGAAAATTAAATATGTATCATAACACACATCCCCTTCTTATTATACCTACCTGCTCTACATTCCGGAGTAGATATCTGTTTTTCATCACACTAGACAAAGCTGAAGTGGAAGACGAGTTGTGATTGAGATGATGAAAGTACAAGAGAGAACTAGTGTGAGGAACTATCGACAGTGGCTATGGATTTATATAGTAATAGACCCTGCAAAAGAGTTACCCGGTTGGGTAAGTATTATGTAATCCTGAGATGAGAGGAACGCTAAGTAAGTGAGATATGTACCAACCAGCAAGTGATATAGCAGATGGAAATGGAGGGTGGTTGGCATGAGAGGGAGAGATCTAGTTGTATTGTAATAGTACAAGGAAGAGAGGAAAAAGAAATTGTAACAGAATCGATCAACAACTACCATGATAGCTGTGTGTCCATTTGACTCAGGCAAGCCCATAATAAAATCAACTGAAATATCCTGCCAGGGATATTGAGCAGTAGGAAGGGGATTTAATTTATCCACAGGGGGTTGATTTTCTGATTTGGATGTGGTGCAGCTGTGACACAAGTCAATGAATGTGTTGACATCTTTTGAGATTCCAGGCCAGCTATAGTGTCATTGGATCAAAGCAAGAGTATGGGATCTTCTGGGATGTCCAGCAATCAGGGATTTATGATATAACTTAAGAATTTCATGTTGAAATTATAGTGTTTTTCTTTATTAACACTATAGTTATTTCTTTTATGATATAGTGATTTTATTTTTCGCTTTATCATGTCTAGGCTCCTCACATGACAGATCTAGTTCATTCTATGGCTAGAACAGTCTAGGACTGGCATTGATCCATCCTGAGCTATTTATGATATCTTTCCCTTATCATTTCAATTGTTGTTTAGGGTATGATATCATTCACTGCTGTACCAATGGTGTTTCTACTTCATATCTTCATTGTTATCGACCAATTGCTATCCATTCTAACATAGAATCACCGCTTTACATCTCCATTCCAAAGTATCACGGAGATGTATAAAGATTCGGGTCCTTATGACCCATTGATCAAGAAGTTTTTCTCCATATCTTTCAGAGTGAAGCTCTAAAGTCTTTTCAAGTACTTCGACTGTAACTGGTGAGTATCTCCCATCAGTAACTCATTCCCTATCGCTGTTGCCTGCACACCCAAGCAAAACACATTTGTTTCATTATTTCAGACCTCAGGTTCAGAGGGACGAAAACCTGTTTCTTGGCATTAACGTAACAACCAAGAGACATGTTGAGATTGTAACCATAGTGGTCACTGTCGAATTTGTAGGAATGTTCAACAATCTTATTGAAAATCTTGGGAGAGAGGGTAGCCTGCTTGTGAAGAGTGCAGGAGGTAGGACTGTGACATTTTTATTTATGTCCTCTGCTGCTTTGCCATGGTTGGGATGGTGGGACAATGCATCTGCATGACCATTGGTTGATCCTGGTTTATAAAGGATCAAATAATTATATTCCATTAAAAATGTGTGCCAGCATGCTTGCTGAGGGGACAGATCTTGAGGCTTTTTCCAGAATTCCAGATTCCTGTGATCTGTCCATATTTTGAAATGGTCTCAGTCAATGAGGTGATGATGCCATTCTTTTAGTGTGTGGATGATGGCAAGCAATTCCTTGTTGTAAACCAGATAATTGCATTCCATGGAATCAAAGAAGTGTGAAATGAAACCAGCAGGGTGCCAATTTCCATCTTCGAGTTGATATGAGAGCATAGCTCCTGAGGCAATGTCAGATGCATCAAATTCTATGCAGACAGGGTGAGATGAATCAGGATACATGAGAAGTGGTGTGGAAGTGACAATGGATTTGAGGTTATTGAAAGCTGCTTCACATTCTGCTGTCCAGATGTATGGCATATCCTTTTTTGTCAAGTTATTAAGCGGTCTAGCCACATTGGCAAATCCCTGAATAAATTGGCGATAGTAATTGGCCATGCCAAGGAACAATTGTAGTTGTTTTAAATTACGAGGCTGAGGCCGGTCAGTAATAGCTTTCACTTTTGGTTCTTGCATCTCTATCCCCTCCTTAGAGACAACCATACCGAGGTAATCCACTTTATCCTTGTGGAAGAAGCATTTCAATGGTTTTAAATATAGATCATTGTTGTGAAGTCTTTGTAGTACTTCACAGACAACTTTGACATGTTCTTCTTTTGTCTTTTTGGATGTGAAGATTGTGATATCATCGATATAGATAATGACTATGGAATACATGTTGGCAAAAATGTCATTCACCATGTTTTGGAATGTGCCAGGGGAGTTACACCTGCTGAAATACATTACAAGGGATTCATAGGTGCTGATTGGTGTTGTGAATGCACCCTTCCACTCATCACCTTCCTTAATCTGGACATTGTTGTAACTCCGTTTAAGATCTAGGGTTGTAAACATATTGGCTTCTTTGAGTCTATCAATGAGCATGGGGATCAAGGGTAGTGAATGTTGGAATTTGGGATTTCCCTAGGCAATTAACCTAGTTGGGAAATGAGAGTTCTGGGAGGCCGTAAAGAGTGTAGGCCTTGTTGTTCCAGATTCCAAGCATTTGCAGGAGATACTGCTCCAACTGTCTGAGGGTGATCGTACGAGTCTGTTGGTCTTCTCCACTTCCTCTTGGCTCAAGAAGGAAGTGGTCCTTGGGCTCATGGTGAGGATGAGTCTTCAGGCTCATAGTGAAGACCCTTGCCAACAGTGCATGAAGGAAACATTGTCCAGATGGCCATAGTGTTTGTTGATAGAACAAAGCACAGGACTGAGTAACATGGGTAGCAGACTAACCAATGTTCACTTCTTGGAGTCTTGTGAGGATAGCAGTTCCTAGTCACTAGGATCTCCTGAGGTACCAGTCTTCCAGGTACAGAGGTTGCCAGAATGAACCACACAGTTGCTGGAGGAAGAGAGGTCCTAGTAGTTGTAACAGGTTATAATTCTCGCAATTAGCCTAACACTACAGATCAGCCTAGTGCCACTAGCAAAGCCCTGTACCACAGGCAACCAACGGACTTAGTCTTATATTCAATCTCCAGATCCAATCTCTGGTTTATCCCAGGATCTGCCCAGGATCTTGGACCCTATGCCTGCACAGCCTTTTCTTAATTCCTGTGCTGTGCATGGCTATGTTGCCTCACCTATTTAATTACCACACAACACAGCCTCGAGGCTATGCGCTTCTCTTCCATTTGACACATAGCCCAGTGCTGTGCATTCATCTCCGTCCCACAGCCTTGATGGCTATGTCTCATCTATCCATATTTATCTACTGATCTCAGATCTACAGTACACATGTACAAACAGTAATCAGTAGTATATAAGGGCGAAGTCCCCAGCCAGTGATCCTCAGTTTGGATCACTTGGAGTTTTCCCTCATCAGACCTCCCTCTGAGTGATATGAATATCCCTCATTCCTCCTGATTGAAGTGGCAACCTGGTGTAACAAGCCCAAGGAGGAACTCATTAAGGGCAAGGCGAACCTCTAACCCTAACCCCAAGCACACAGCATTGGAGGGCCACCCGATGACGCGCTAACCATGATCTATAGAGAGAGAACTGGGTATGATGTCCAGCAATGGTGTATACGATGAGGAAGAGAATGGAATAGTCAAGTATGAGCCATCACACAGGAGGGGAAGCATAGAGCAGCTGATGGCCGCTCCCCCTTAGACCCAGGCTATGCACAGGTTGACAAGACTGGGGGGAAACCCAGTCCGTCTCACCATGCCCTATATATATGCAGAGAGGCCAGCGCACAGACCATGCTGTGCTGTACCCCT
>JBBPJV010000763.1:0-15348 GCA_038088915.1 Sutorius aff. eximius
TCTTAGCATAGATCTCTCCACCTCTCCCCTCGGCTCTCCATCGAGATATACCTTAGTATCTCTTTTATTCTTTCCTTCATATTATGGATACTACTTTCCTGCACTCACCTTACTAAATAAGACTCACACCTTCCTCGTAGTATTCCTTATGCTAGTTCCTACCCAGTACTTAGGACATAGTACTCCCATACTTGCCTAGTCCTGTCTCCGACTATCCCTCATGTCTTTATCTCCATCACCCCAATACTAGCTTTTCTCCCATCAATGCACTGTGTGTATCTTCATCAACCCTCAGTCTGGTACTGCAACCACCACTTTCCTTCAGGTCTCCCTTCCACAGTCATTCCTTATCCTCTGGACTTCTCATTGAAGAGTTCTCCACTATCATTAAGTCATCCCTCTATCAGCCTGCAGCTGATCACCTTTGTCATGCTTCAGGTCTCCAAAGCCCTCCTCATCCCAGCTTGATGTTGGCCTTTATCCTCACTCCCCTGCAGTCTTCCCTGCAGCTCACTCATCCTCTGGCCTTCCCTCCTGACCTCCCTCTGTCCCTCTCTTTCTGAACCCCTTTCGGGTTCCTATGCCTTCCAGCCTGTTCGTCTATCAGGCTCACCTCATTCCTCCTCCTGGTATTCCTTTCCAGGATCACCGACCACTAGGAGTACTGTGCTCCTTGCCGCTGGGTAGAGCAACAGCTCCATACTTCTGCCCAATCCCTCTGGGGCTTGGTTGTAACACAAGTATTGATATATCCAAAATATTTTCTTCATTTTTAAAAGTGCTAAGCTGTTGTGATGATATCATTGAATTAAAATGGATGTATCTCCACAGCCACTGGGAAAAATCACATGATCCAAAGTCTGATCTGTAGCTATGAATGTGCCCTTCCTTTTATGTCACCAAGGCTAAGCAATATTCCCATGGATGTTTGTGATGTGCTTCATGCACCACATTAGGATTAAATATTGCAACAGTTTTGAAAGTCACTGTATAATCCATTGCACATGCATGACTGAATGTTATTTCAATAGTTGCACTCTTTTACCCCAGTTGGCCATAATCTAATATATGCACCACCATATATCATCTACTAGAACAACTCTTTGCATCCTGAGCCAGTTATATCCAGCTTTAGTCAGTTTTAACCTCATAATTCAGCTCAAGCCAGTTATGCCAGTTAACTAGCCAAGTTGAGCCACACTTGGCAGCTAACTAACCACAATTAGCCTAGCCATGGGATTAGCCACAGGTAGCCGAGCCGAGCCGAGCCGAACCATGGCAACTCTACTCACGAGTCGTTATGCTATCGAGGCCTATGGATTACCGCGCTCGCTGACATTCGCCTCATTCCAGTAAGATTGTCAACAGACTCCTTAGAATCATAAATGGTATCATAGTCGCACCGCTCAGCGTTCAACATTCGATTTCCACTCCATCCACGGGTCGCACATAGTCCGCCTGCGCGA
Organism: Sutorius aff. eximius; assembly: GCA_038088915.1. Taxonomy (NCBI): domain Eukaryota; kingdom Fungi; phylum Basidiomycota; class Agaricomycetes; order Boletales; family Boletaceae; genus Sutorius; species Sutorius aff. eximius. The sequence goes on from JBBPJV010000763.1 coordinate 1,467, forward strand.
TCGTGTCGTATCCTGTCTCCTCATCCACCCTCTTCGGGATACTTTCCGCATTGATTTCCAGATTGAGGAGCCCACGCAGAACGAGGAGTGCTCCCAGTTTGGATGCCACCTTGTTCTCCTCTCTGCATGTCGGGCTGTGAATACCTGACAAAACCGGTATCGTTATTGGGATGAGAATGTGTCCATAGAAGGGAAGCCGAGGCCGTACATTGCGCGCAGCCTTCCGTACAGGGGCAATGCTCGGTGGTGTCGTGGGCTTTACGCAGGATTTCAGACGCTATAAGATGCTTATCTTCATCTTCGCACAGTTGGATGGCTGGACTCACCATGATCGAAACCTTGCACAGAGGCCCCGCCTTGGCCCGCTGCGTCGTAAAATATAAGCCTATTTCGGGTGGGCTTAGCGAGGTCAATACCACGGCCTGCCCCGCCTCACCTCGCAGGTCGTTTCCGCTGCGATGCGGTAACCTTGTACTCCTTTTCCGCGGCCTTGCACTCGGTCCTCAGCTCCGCCGCCAACGCGAACTGGTTCATCCACGCGTGACACGCCGAGTGGATTGCTTCAGCAGGCCGTAGGCCTTTGGACCGCAAAAGGACCAAGATCGGATCTGGGATATCGAACCAGAATCCAGTGCCGTGGCGTTCCCAGGGAGGTGTATCAACGTCGACAACGTCCAGGATGCACTTGTTCCTGTACTGATGTTAGCGAGCGCCATACGCGTGCTAAAGTAGCTCATACCTGATTTTGTAGAAACCTAATGGTTCGTGAATATTGCAATGAGGTGTATCGATGGTGCCAACCCACTTACCGTACACCACTGTAACCACGTCCACGCCTGAAAACAGGCTCGATCATGAATATTTGACGTCATTCTGCATACACTCACGTCCGAAGTATACGAGATGCGGCGAGTCCAGAATCGCCCTAATACGCCACGTTTGCTTCGCATCCACGTTGCTATAGGCTTGTCATCAGTAGGCCACCCTTGGAGAACTACAACGAACAACCCACGTAAAGTCCCTATAATATGTGCTGGACTTTCAAAGTAATCCAAAAAGACAACTGTTGATAACTAACCTTGGAGAAGTAATCCAATTGACGTCTGCCCCGATGACCTTTGCCATCCTCGTGTCGTGACTCACTTCTTTCACCTAACCACACCTGCTCAGATGTGAACACAATGAGCGACGTAGACTCACGATGAACGTCAATCCTTGATGCATGAACTGCGTGGTATATATTAGCGCTACTGAACGCCGCGACAAGGCAAAATAGACATACCACACCTCCTTCGTAAACTTCAAACAGCGCACGCGAGAGCTCAATTTCTTCCAGTATCTTTGGCACCCCCTTTGTGATATCCGCCAAGGTATATTTTTCTTCTTCGACACCTCGGATCGAGACATGCTTGGCTGGATATGGCAAGAACTTGGGATGTGGATGGTACCTGGCCCATACCGACTGGGTCACCGATCGGCCTCCCGTAGAGTATGCATCCACTCACCAACCATCTTTGTCCTTACTCAGCTTCGCGTCACACAGCTCGCCGAGCAACGGACCAAAGTACACGTAGTCGTCTTTACACAACGGCATCTCTTGCGCCGCACACTGCAAATGCGCCTCGAGGATCACCTTGCTGTCTAAATCAACCATGAGGTCGTTCATAGGCTTGTCAAATAGGTCGTTGGGATGGTGGACATAATGCTGATCGATGGGGAGGTTGTCTGCGACGAGAACTGCGAGGGAGTCACGCGTCCTGCGACCCGCTCGCCCCGCTTGTTGGCGCTGCGGAGTTGTGTTGAATAAGAGCATTGCTCCCGATGTGGGTACGAGAGACGACGCACAAAGTTTGCTATTCGGTATGGGAATCCGAGTATGATGACAGCGTCCAGAACACCGATATCGACTCCAAGTTCGAGAGCGTTCGTTGCAACAATACCGAGAAGATTCCCGGAGAAAGCTTCGTTTTCAATCCGTCGTCGGTCCTGTGGACATTTGTTAGCTTCAGCGCAAGGAGAAGGCGGAAGAAAATGAACTTCTTGAGAATAACCTAAGGGAAGAAGGTTGACGGCAGAACGCTGGAATCAGGCTTGCTACACACCTCCACGATATGGCATAACTTTGGCAAGGATATCCAGTCGACCCTCTGCGCTGAGCTCCGCGCGAAGCGCCTTCATCGCCTACTCCGCGTCATCAGCAAGTCCCCGCGAAATCGCATTATCCTCACCAGTTCGCACACTTTGCGGATCTGGAATGCGCGAGTTAAACCACTAGTTGACGTCATTCAGCGGGACCTGGCGGCGATTTACCTTGCAAAAGAGGATTGTTCGAACCCTTCGCTTCATCAAAAACCGCATTAGCCCAGTTGCCTCCGATATTGCGCTCTTTCGTCCTAGCTTGGGTATATGGTCGTCCACGAATGGAGGGTCCCACATGACATAGTCCTTGATCCCAGACGGTGCACCATCTTCCGTGATTGCCTCCACCTCCTACATGACCGAATTGAGCCGGTAGCGATGGTCATGACATGATACGTACCTCGATGCCAAAGAGTCGTTTCATATGTAGTGCTGGTTTTACGATCGTTGCGCTGCAAGACACGAATATAACCTCCCGATCTTATCCCCGCATGTCCCTTTAAAGAGATATGGTTCTCGAGCGAGATGAACTTACTTCCAATTGCCGCACAGACCCTCCGGAGCCGCCGGATAATTTGTGCGACGTGGCTTAGCAAGCATGAGTGTCAATACTACTTAGTAGTCGGTTTAGAAAAGAGGTACCTCCCAAATAAGTCGGCGTAGTAATGCAGTTCGTCCACAGCCATTAGCCTGAGATTCCCCAGAAACCTGTCAAGTCTCCGGTCAGTGATAGGGACTATAGAGGGCGATGAGACCACCAACATTCTCCACAGTTCTTCATGTGGCAAAATTGATGCATGAATTGTGTCCTAGTTGCAATCAGCCGAGATCCATTTCATCAATCATGTCACTTACAAAGTTGGTGAATATGACAGATGCACTTCCCCTAATCTCTATCCACTGTGTCAACAAAACTGGGTGCGTGCAAAAAGGACTGAAAGCAAACATACCAGCTCTGCGTTCCTGCGGTGTATCGCCATCATAGGTCATTACTTTGAAGTGTCGAAGTTTTGGAGCAGCCCACAACAACTGCTCCAACGCTGTCCTCTGGTCCTGCCCCAAAGCCTAAAGCAGGGACCCTTAACAAATTGACGCAGGCCTTCCTTCTCGTACTCACCTTGGTCGGGTACACGAAGATAGCGGTCGCACTCGGATCCTCTTCTAACATTCTCAGCAGAGGAACCTACCTGGGTGTTAGGGCCTAAAGGAGATGCAAGAGATATGACTGCGAGTACCTGGTATATGACACTCTTTCCAGAGGCAGTACTAGTCGAAACAATGACATGGCGATTTTTCGCAATTGCATTAATAGCAGCTGCCTGATGCAAATACAACGAATTGATCTTCCTTGCATCACACAGAGCATGTTGGATCATCTGAGATAGCGGCTCATCCAGACTCCCTGCGAAAATATTCTTTTGAGAACTCAAAGGCTGTCAACAATATGCGATCTACCCTCTCTTGCTTCCCTGGCCTGGAAGGTACGGCGGTGAGCGATTTGGTTCCTGTACGATTCTTGGTCCCGAATTTCTTGAATAATATCGTCAATTGAAGGCCGTTCCTCTGGACATGTGATTGTGGTATCAGATAACGAAGCTTTGTTGCAGCCTTTGGATTTTGGATTAACTGGAACGTGGTCCTTGGCAGCGGCTTGCAGAAGGGCAACCGGATCCTCGCCTGCGGGTGTGGCGACGAGAAGCCTGGCGGAAACAGTTCGAGACAGCGCAAGTGTATCAAACAATTTACCCACTCGTTGACAGCACACGTGAATCGCTCGTTACGGTGTTCAATCAGCTTCTTCGTATGGGCAGGTGTCATTGCAGGCGGAAGCGAAAACCCGGTACTGAAGAATCGTCACCATCAACACTCTTGAGCACGAGCAGGATGTCAAACTCGCCTAGACTGTTCCCTCCTCCCCTTTGAATTCTCTAAAAACTCGAGTATCAACACGTGCTCGTCTTCTTCCACACCAGGGAACTGGGACGAAGTAGGTATGGAAAAATCTGGACTCCGCCGTCCGCCACGTTGCTGTTGAGAAAGTGTTTCGGCATGTATGCGCAGTTCATTGTGTGGGATATACGCGAATTTGATGAGATCAGGGAGGAGTGCTCTGGTCCCCCATGGGTAAACGCGAATATGGGGATCAACGTTACGTACTTTAGTTCCGCGACTTTGGCGAGATCAAGCGGTCTGTTTGGGTCGAAGTCGTCAGTCGAGTACAGGAAAGAAGGCGACGCATATATTCAACCCTTTCAAAAGGCCTTCTACGGATGAGCGTATCACTGGAAATGTGGTCGCTAGATGCTTTCGTGAGGATACAAATGCAAGGACAGTATTAAGAGCCTGGGCGATTGAGATGTAGCACACGCAACGCCACGACATTCGGTAGGAGACTCGCTTTGAAAACCTATACCGTGATACGTGAGCGGGTCATGTGTGCCTTGGAGCTTGGACATACCTTGCCGAGCTTCAAGAGACATGCCTTGGGATGAGGAAAATCCAGAGTGTAGTAGACCGACACTCACGTCCTGGAAATACTCGGGCCAAGCGGCGGACCTCAAGTCCTGTTTCTGCTTTCCCTTGACCTTTTTTTGCCTTTTGGACGATTGACTTGCACTAGCGTTGGATGTTTCTCTGCGCTTCATGTCAGAGTAATGAGTGACATGAGCGTGACGCGACGCGAGACGTGACATGTGGGTTGTGACAGCACGTGACAACCTTTCTCGTCCAGCACCATTTCTTTCCTCGCACGTGTCGTTCCCAAGTCGTCTATAAATCCCATTGACGTCCGCCCACGTCCGCTCACCAAAAAGCAAGAAAAGGCGCTTAAAGAGCCACTCGTTAAGCTCGTGCAGAAACGGCAAACGAAGGCAGGTCCGTCCTGGCCGCAGAACCTATACATTGAGCCTGTCATTCCGAGAAGAAGGATTGGCAATGTGCCGAGGTCGTTGAGGTCGACGTTGAAAAGGATGTCGACAGAGCGGCAGGGGAATTGGAGTTGTTCGTACTCCTTTTCGGCATCATTTAGGCTGCATGCACATAGTCCGTCTCCATGTAGATGGGCAGGCTAACCTGATAATCGTCGTAGGTTGCGCGCTTTTCCAGCAACCATACCCGTACTGCTCGTTAGTCATTGGCGTAATATCAAGTTTGGCAACCGATTTCAACGATGCTGTCAAGGCTGTCTTGTCCATAGGGGTTAGCAAGCCTTCCAGTCGCCTCCTTTTCAAGCCATTTTTGTATTCGCCCCATATATATTCTCCTCCCCAACCTGATTCCCCGTTCCAGGCATTTCATCTTGTGATGAATAAGAGTACCTTACCCTGCCCTGAGATTGGCGCTTTAGGCACAGACACAAGCTTTTGCAAGCCTGGTACCATGCTATGAGGCCAATATGCCGCCTTTTTGTCGAGGCACTTATGAGCGTCACCGATCGGTAATTTCTATCCCGAACTGACAACAAAGTTCAATACAAAATGCTTTCCGGTGTCGCCATGGGGATCCCTTTGACCCAACCCACCCAAGGCTCTTCTGTTGTGACCCCTTTGAATCATTCTATGTAAAGGAATCCAACTGATCTCTGGGGAACAAAGTTTCCTTGACGAATGGAATCCTTCGGAATGACGAGCCTAATGAGCGCGAGGTGAGCCGAGTGCATGTGCGTTAACTTAACGGAACGATCGGGCAGCCGAGTTGCGTCGATCACTTGCCTCCAAAATGTTTATATGCATATTTAATGTGTGCATGGTGTCTCAGATACCTTCCAAAGATGCATGTGATATGGTCCTATCAGAGATAGGGCACGAATCTGCCAAGGATGTTGGGGACTGCTCATGCTGGCGCGGTGATGTTAAACCTGAGGGTGGTATATTGTTTTCCAATATTCCACTCAGTGAGCCACTGGTTGTTCAGGCTACAGATGAGGTGAGTTTTAACGGCATGCCTTCCAAGAAGCTGGACGCCGATGCAAGTGAGTGTGGTTCTCCACAAACTGCTGGTAGAAACTTCACATGTTCGTTTTGACCCAGGAACATTCATGAACCATTGAATAGTTCTTATTCGCAACGGACCCGAAAGCGTCCTTTCAAGAAACGATTTTATTGGTGTGGGTGACGACCAGTGACTTGCCAACTTCCAAATCAACATATCGGTGACAAAACTCGTTTGGATACACTGCGAAAAAAAAGCGCGATACCCTTAGAGGTAAGGGGTCTGTACCACTCACGACAGAAACCATGGGAACATGGTGATATGGAACGTCTCCTGCGACAACGAACATGCTGGACAAATCCGGCAGCGAATTGTTCATAGGTCCGCGGTTGCTGTATTTTCTGCGACCTGCTGGTGGTTTTTGTCATTGACGTGTACGTGGTACTAGGCAACTCCTTGGCAGAGGCCCGAGGCGAGAGCTCAGTTACGCGGTAGATTATCACCCCCGGCGTTAAAAGTGTTTATGCGCTTGTTGATCCCACAGATCATAGCCGATCCATTACGATGACCAGCACGTGGTACAGTCGTTTATAGGAATTCTTTTCTCGGTATCTAAACGGTGGAGAAGCCCAGGAGGGTGGGGCCCACCCCGAGTGGTAGTGGTGGAAGGTCCGACTCTACACAAAATGGACTCCGCTACTCGACTCTACGTGCTGACTCAGCCGCGCTGCCCTCGGCACTGGCACTGCGCCCCGACCTCCTCAGCCCTCTATACTGCTACAACGGTCCTTGCGAAGGTGATCTCAAGCCAAGAGAGATGGGCACCTGCATTGAGCGAGCGTGATAGCCATATGATGCACACGACCGGCGTTCCAAGGAGTTTCTGCGGTCAGAAGCATTATGCAAACGAAAAAGAGCATGTATAAGGATGATTAGGTGTACTCGAACACACTGGCCGGTCGCCTTGAGCCCGGAGAAGTTCGCTACATATAGAAGGCGTCGCCTACGCGTTGTGTCACCCCTCTCAAGTCGGCTCGGGCCTAGTTCACGGCCCGCTGGACTTGCGCCGGACTCGCGTCTAATACTACTCCCGGGGGGTCTGAGGATCATCACACGTGTTACGAGCGGCGCTCCCTAGGAGCAACCGACATCCCCTTCGGCTAGGTGTTAGTACAACTGGCAGCTAGCGCTTGAAGATTTGAGCGGGAGGAGCCTTCGCCTGGTGTCGTGGACATCCATAACTGATATATATAGATATATACCTATTACTTGCTGTCAATAAACAGTACTTGAGTCGAGATCGCGATCGCAAAAACAATTTGGGCTTTAGTTTTAATCATACGAACGCAAGCGAAGTTCCAACTCATTGTAACTCCGTATCGCCTGCACCGCAAACGCAGTCGTCAGCCCCTTGTTCCCAACCAAAATCCCACTCGCCGGGAGCCTGTACATCCACCCCATCGGCCATGACCCGTCTGGCTCCTGCATCCTCGCGAGCCGCTCATAATCCCGGGTATCACAAAGATCCACGACGGAGGCAGCGTAGACACGCATCGCGAGCGCAAGAGCGTCCCCCTCACCATTGAAGTGCTCTGCGACGCGTTTGGCGAACAATCGACCCATTCGTTGACGGGTGTGAATGGATACGGAAAGCAGGCGAGAGAGGAAGTAGAGGAACACGTCTGCGCCATGGTAATACAGGGTTCCGTCCGTGTATGCTCGGTTCTTCAGAACCTCATAGACCCACTCAAAGGTCTCCCGTAGCTCACCACCGCGACCGTTGGAATAGAAAAAATTGAGCACATTGACGCAAACGCTGGGGTCTAGTATATTACCAAAACACCATGAATTGTGTATAATGCATAACATTTCGAAGACGCACCAATTCGCGGACGCGTGACGTCGAAGTACGTCTGGACAATACCATCCTTGTTTCTGAGTGTCAGAATCTCATTCATGATGTCGTTCTTCACTTCCGGTGAAAAGTGGTCCGACACCATACATGCAATAGATGTCGTATCGAGGTCGCAAGGGTACCACGCTGTAGTGAGAACCGGGCTCGCTAGCAGAAACATCATGATGTCAGTCATATTTTTGAGCGACGGAGAGGCAGTCATACACTTGAAGTAATTGCTGAGCCGTGGAAACTTGATGTAATCAACGAGGCTCGGATTACTCGTAGCTTGAAGGATGAGAAGTTGTCCGAAGTTCTCTTCGAGAACCACCCCCGTATTGGTAACTGATCTCATTTCCTTTGCATGGTCGCATAGGTATTGTTCCCCGTCAGCCACTGGGTTACGCACAAGCGCTCCCAGCTCGCGGGCAACCTCATCAAACGACGTGAACACGATTCCCTTGAGACCAAGAGACCGTGCAGATACGACGTTCTCTAACTTGTCGTCCACGAACGCGGTACGGCGAGGGTCGATCCCCGTGGTGGCCAGCACGTGTCGGAAATATCCGAGATTTGGCTTCCGTTCGTGTGCCGTGGCAGATGTAAAGACGCGTTCGAAGAGGGCCCAGTCTTCGGGTCGACCTTTGCGACAGAGAACCTCCCAGTCAGGGGCAGATATATTAGACATGGCAAAAAACCGGATGACATTCTTCTCCTTGAGTTCGTGGAGGAGGGTGACCATTGAAGGGTCGCTTCGAAGGGAGTCTCGAGCTGCATGGAAAGCAATGCTAACTTCAGAAGGATCTAAAGTGAATTTTTCGGCGACGAGACCGTATGTCTCTCCTTCACTGAGATTGCCCTTTTCGTACTCGAACCAAATGGAAGAGCGCAAAATGGAGTGCAGGATCTTGGGTGAGATGGAAGTGCCAGTGTTGGCTGACCATGTGAATAAGACGTCGCCGAGGTCGAAGATTACATTATCAATCTGGCGATCATGGGCGGTCACAGGAAGAGACTTTGCTTCAAAGGGGAGGGGCGTTCCGAGGGAGGACGCGGAGGTGGGTGGCAGAGGGGGAAAGATGGGCGAGGCCTCGACGGATTCAGGGGGAGAATGATCGAGAGAGCTAGTAACCATAACTGAATCTGTGATTGACTCGGAAATTTGGGGAAAGTGGTAGATGGTACAGGACAGGATGGGGGTCCTCCGTTTATATACAAAAAGAGAGGAACTTGCACTCCATATGGGATCCCTACCGGCTTCTGAGCTGGGTCCGGTGTGGTATTGATTGCATTTCCTGAGTCACTTACGAGAGGGTACGTGGCATTCCGTACCAGTGGCACGGTAAACCCCGGGATGAACAAGGGCTGTGGCATCTCTCGGCGTGCACTCCTCGGTTAAGTCGTCGGAGTATGAGTGGCCGGCGAGCATGAGATCTGTCATACTAGAAGCGGAAGGTGCGATATTTCGGGTGTGGCATGAGCTGTGTATCTGTTAGAAGGGGAGCCACTGCATTAATATTAGAAAACACGGTGGTATTGACAATGAAACCCGTTCCGGACGTATCTTGTTTACTGTAAAGCAGGCATTCCACAATGTGCCGGACCACCCGACAACCAAACATCAGGACAATATGCAGAACGTATTCACCTATAGCCCACTCTGTACTGCGCCCGACAGTACTCAGATTCGATATACAGACTAATTCATTCTCGGAGCCTTTGTCGCGCCCTGAGCTTCATCTTTTGTGTGCGGACTAATGTGCGGGCTTTTATGGAGTTCTTCATGGCAGCAGACCCTGCACATTTTCGTACCTACGTGCCCATCGGTATGCCTCTACCCTCCCCCGGTCCTCGCGATAATGCTGCGTCATGATGGCCTTTGGGCTGGTGAATAATTGCGTGGAAATGCAATCCCTGATGTGTTTTATGCCCAGGTTTGCATTTGGGCACCCGCCCATCACCATCAGTACCACATTCGTGGGTGTGGGGACGTCAGGCTGGGGCAGCTGTATTCCGGGGTATACATGTACAGTTGACAGGCTAGGCTGACCGTTTGCCCGTCCCGCCTTCAATGCGTAGGTTAAGCAAACAGCGAACTTTCAGGAAGGTAAAGGTTCCACTTTGCTTCTCGTTGCTAAGCTCGCACTGACATGATATGGGTAATGCGTACCTGTTGTGTTCGGGCAGCGAAAGTACCGCCGCTGTGGGCTATGACCCGCGATCACACTGGGTGCTTTCGCCATCGGAGATTCCACCCTCCGAGCCATGCGCGGCGTCGCATCAAACTGGGTTCATATCAACCTTTCGATCATCTATGATCGGCATGATGATCAAGCGAGTTGCGTGAACCAGTCGAATGACACATATCCCAATATAAACACGTCAGGTGAGTGGTCTTACCAAGCACTCTAAATAAACAATTTATACTATATGCTCACTGCTCCTGTTTCACTCCCCAGGCCATAAGGTGATAGCGATGCAACAAAACATGAGGATTCTTGCACAAATTTGATGCAAATTCACAGCAATGAAGAGTAATGCATTGGTTTTATATCCCATGAGAGGCACCACAAATATATGATGCATGAATGTAGCTTCCACTTTGTTGATTACATAACCACAATGAGAGCATCCCCAGATCCTGGCTACACCTGGGGGAGAACCAAAAGTGTGAATATAACAAATTGTATATTTATTAGTAAGCAGATTGCACCTAGGTTATCAGATTCATACATGTGACATATTTTGTCTGGATTTAGGATAGAACAATATAGGCCATAGAGACACAATAATGCAGGGTATTGTTGTCATTACAGGCCCAGCCAAATTGCAGGATTTCCAGTAGTGAGTGATTGCCATGCAATCTTGCAATATCAATGTCTTTTGCATTCCCTGGCTCATTCCCATCCACTCATTTTGCAAAACTGTCACCCATCATCACTGTTACAAAATGCATCCTCATTAGCTTAATTTTCCATACACTTTCCTACACTTTTGTACACTTTTTGCTTATTACTGTAATGAGCCCAAGGAGGAACTCATAGGGCAAGTAGACTCAAGCCCTAGCCCCAAGTGCACAGTGTTGGAAGGCTTACCTGATGACATGCTAACAACTATTGATGATGAAAGAGAGGACTGACTATGATGTTCGGCAATGTTGTATAATGATGAGGATAAAGAAATGGTCAGTCTGTATGAGCACTCAGTGCTGGAGGGGAAGTATAGAGCAGCTGAGGCCACTCCCCCTTAGACCCAGGTAATGCACAGGTTGACAAGACTGGAGGGAATCCAGTCCATCTCACCATGCCCTTTATATATGCAAAGGGCCAGCACACAGACCATGCTGTGCCAGTACCCCAAATACTAAATAAGGGTACAAGTACATAAGAGAAGGTGGTGACGTAGAGGGCTAGACTATGACATAATGGTCTAGACCCTATGACATCATAAGTATGGTAAAGGTCCATTAGTACATAATGGTCACATGACTAGGTCACATGCCAGGGATGGGAAGGTCAATCATGTGACAGGATCGGGTGCAGACTGATCACATGAGCTATAGTACAGGAAATACAAAGTCCAAAGTGTAGTGAAAGTAAGTACTAGCTAGGCTAACCCTAGACTAGGATAAAAGTTAGGTTAAAGGGAACAGTATCATAACATTATCCTTGTGGAAGAAGCATTTTGATGGTTTGAGGTACAGGTCATTGTCACTTAAGCGTTGTAATACTTCTTGTACGACCTGTGAATGTTCCTCTTTAGTTTTCTTTGATGTAAATATCATGATGTTGTCAATGTAAATAACTACTACAGCATACATGTCCAAAAAGATATCATTTACCATGTTTTGGAACATGCCTGGTGAGTTACATATTCCAAAATACATTACCAGGGGCTCATAGGCACCAATAGGGGTGGTGAATGCACCCTTCCATTCATCACCTTCTTTAATATGAACGTTATTGTAACCCCAGCATAAATCTAGGGTTGTGAACATGTCAGCACCTTTGAGCCTGTCAATCAATGATGGGATCAGTGGCAATGGGTAATTGTTCTTTTTAGTGTGTTCGTTTAAATAACAATAGTCCATCACCATTTGTTTTTTACCATCCTTTTTGGGGATAAAGAAGACTGGTGATATTTGATCCGATTTGGAGGGTCGAATATATCCCTTCTTGAGTTCCTTTTCAATAAATACTCGAACTTCTTCTAGTTCAGTGTCAGAGAGTTGAATAATACGACCCTTTTTCTTGATGAATCCAGGCTCTAGTTCAATGGCATGATCCCATGGTTTTCTGGTGGGCATGCAGTGTGACTCTTGCTCAGAAAATATGTCAAGATAATCCCAGTATTCTTTTGGTACTTCATTTTTAGTTTTTCTTCTTCTTCAGCCAGAATAGACCGAAGTTCCATTATTGGATGAGCATGGCATCGATCTGTGCAACAAGTGAATTGGATTTGTTTGTCAACCCAGTTGACATCGGGGTTGTGGCACACAAGCCAGTCATAACCAATGATCAAGTCTTGGTTTCCCAGATATGATATGAAGGCATCAATTGCTTTCATATGGGGGTTGCTGTCTTTGTCTTTGATTACTATGGTTAACAACACTTTTTCTTTGATATGGCCGATGGCTTGATCAGATCCATCGGCATTAAGGATGCAGAATTCTCAGCCAAGCAAGATTCGTTCGAGATGATTTTCATTGACATACGCGGAGTCAATGAATGTGTGTGTAGCCCCTGAATCGAGTAAGGCTGGGGTATTGCCTATTTCTTTCCACTGCTGTTTTCCTTCATGGGTGGCAAACCCATATATCTTGGTATCAAGTGAGAACTCAACAGGTTCTTGTGACCATGTGAAGCCAGTTGTTACGCCTAGTCCTGTCATGGAGTAGGGCGTGACCATTTATACACACGGTGTTGTGATGTAGGGGTTCTGCTGGATATTCACAGATAGAGTTCTAGAGGGAGCTTGCAGAAGTTGCAAGGTCAAAGACTGAGGGATGCTAGCTCGAAAGAGACTAAGTGTACAGAGAGTGGGTTATAGCATGGTATTCTGGTTACGCTAAGACTAGTGTACAGGAATATACACGAACAGTTTAAATAGAACTACTACCAGTGTTCGGGAAGTCTAGAGAATGTAGTGGAAGGAATCCGAAGTAGCAGTAGTACTACCCAATCGGTGGAAACCCTAGGAAAGGGGATAGATGTGAAATGGGGCAAACCTGGATGTAGTCTGATTGGGTCTAGGTGAGACAAAGGAAAACAGAATGTGTAAGTAACAGAGCTCCATCATTGACAGATGGAGTGAGGAGTACTAAATAGGTTATAGTAGAGGCCTCATGCCCAGGTGGGTCAGCAGAGGCACTTGGGATGGGAGGAAGGGAGCTGCTATCAAGTGGTCCAAGGATAGGGGCAAAAGGAAATGGTAGTCCAGATGTCAGTGGACACAGTTTAGTATAGAGACAAAGAGGAGAAAAAGGTTACCAGGGTGTCCCATGAGCTGTCATAACAATACCCCCTTAGTATATCTGAGATCCTTCAAGGAATTAGATGTACCCATCAGGGTTGTCCATCAGAACGACTTCAGGAGTGGGATAGTCCAACTCTCCATCTTCTAATTCGAAGTTTTGGCCCTCTCCTTCCCCTTCCATTTCCTCACCGTCAGCTTGGCCTTCGCTTTGTGGGGTCAACTGATACACCAAGGCAGAGGGGTATGGGGACAGGGCTCGAGGGGGTTGCCTCCTGGTGGGAGGGGGAGAGAGCGTGTGATGGATGTGAGCTGTTCGCTCAGGTGGGGTGGTTCCAGACACGAGGGTTGGGGTCAGGGTGTTACGATTTGTTTCCCTTTTTACTTCCTTTGTCTCACAGTCTAGCTCGCATTCCTAATGCTCGCTACCCTGTAGACCCCTTTGGC
>JBBPJV010000764.1:0-15341 GCA_038088915.1 Sutorius aff. eximius
GATCATGCCCAGATAGTCCACTTTATTCTTGTGGAAGAAGCATTTTGATGGTTTTAAGTAGAGATCATGGCTGCATGGCAGCAATTGGTACAATGAGTGAATGTGATAGTTTTGTCAATCCAGTTGACTTCAGGATTGTGACGTGCCAGCCAATCATAGCCAATGATCAGATCTTGATTACCCAGGAACAATATGAAGGCTTCTATTGCTTCCGTATGTGGGTTTCCTTTTTCATCATGGACGACTATTGTGAGGGACACTTTTTCTTTTATTCTGCCAATGGCTTGGTCTGATCCATCAGCATTGAGTACTCAGAATTCTCAACCGAGCGAGATCCATTCGAGATTGTGTTCATCAACATATGCAGAATCAATGAACATGTGGGTAGCCCCTGAGTCAAGCAAGGCCAGGGTATTGCCTACTTTAATCCAGCACCTATTTCCTGTGTGGGTGGTGAATCCGTAGATTGTGGTGTTGAGCGAGAACTCAACAGGTCCTTGTGACCAGGCATACCCAGTCGGTGTGAGGGTTTCATAAATATCATAGATATGAAAAATGTCTGAATCATCTGAAGTAACACTATGTAAATTTTTTGTTTTTATGGTGGGAGAATTAAGTGTTGCATTATTGTTGGCAACTGTGCCCTTTCAGGATGCTCCCTCAACAGTACAGGAAGTATTTAAAGTAACTAGCAATGACTTAGTACAAATGTTCATATCTAACTCATTAGAGTTCAAGTCCAATTGCTCCTCAGAATTCATACCTATGTAAATGGGAAGAGAAGAAAAAGAATTATGAAATGATTTGTCCAAGGGAACTACATGGTTTGATCTAGATTTACCTTGCATGGATCTAGATCTAGCTAATTTAAAGAAACCTTATTTTCAGATTCCTTTTTTCATTTTTTGGGCGATTCTTGCCTGCCAGTATGCTTTCACATCTTTATTGTCCCAGGAAAGTTGGGAACCCGAGTGGCCTTGACTGGGCCATGCAGTTTGAGAGGAGACAACAAGTGCATTTGATGTTGGGGGAGTTGGAAGAGGTTGAGAGGAGTAACAAGGCCGAGAGGAGTAACAAGGCTGAGATGGACCAGGCTCATCAAATTGGGAGTACTGAGGATCAAACATTTCTCAGTTACAGGCTTGCCTTGGTGGCAGATGAGGTTTTTGTGGTTCCTTGCATTCTTGGGCAATATGTCCTGTTTTTTGACAGTCATAACAGGTGATATTTGACCACACCAGTCTTGCTTGTTGGACCCCTATTTCCATTGGGGCTCCTTATCCTGACTGTGTTCCTGTGGCTGTAAAGCATGGGAGACCTCTGCATTGGAAAGGAATGAAGCATTGACCTTGTTCATACTGAATGTGCTCGAAGCACTCTCCCATTTTGGCATATTTGTTAAGCATCTGATCAAAGGTCAGATCGCCCTTGTTTTGAAGTACAGCAGTATAAATTTTGTAGTCGATGGCCTTGCAAAGCAGGTGCACTGCCATGTCGTCGTCAATCTCAATCTCCTCTTTTAGGAACTGGAATTCATTGAGAAACTCCATTGTTTGCCTATTGCCTTGGTGGAGATTTTCAAGCTTTGAGTAAGCTTGTTCCTTATAGTCAGATATTTTAAAGTATTTTTCAATATCCTTCTTGAGATCGTCCCAATTGGGCCATTTATCTTTAGCTAGCCCTTTTGAGATTCACAGGTGGGTGAAAGCACTTGCATCACCTGACATGCACATGAGCACTGCTGTGGCTTTTTCCTTATCTTCATGTAGTGGATGCCATTTTTGGATTGACACCCATAGCTCCATGAAGAGCCACCATTTCTTGAATATGTTGTGTTTTCCATCCCAAATCCCTGGGTTGGAAAACTTTTTGTTGAAACCTTTGGCTGCATTCTTGGCCTTGATTGTGTTTGAGATTTTGTTGATCTCATTCTTAATATCTTCCCAGGAGGTCAACATTGCTTATCCATAGAAGTATATTGTGTGGGGGCAGCAGTAAGGGGAACAAAGTTTATGAGAGGGATGGAGAGATCTCATAGTTGCATTGGTGAGAACTGTACAGTCATAGGGATTGATCTTTTTATCCCACTGTATGTCTGCTAGCCAATCATGAGCAAAGAGAACTGTAGGATCTCCATTTGGATAAAGGTTGGCAAGGGAAGTGAGGAAATCTTTTAGATCCTGTGTCTTGAAAGGATCTGAGTGACAGGGGGGCATATAATACTGTAAGAAAAACTAAAGATCTCCAGGGGCAGCTGCAAAAAGACCCTTGATGCAATGAGGCAGGAAACCTCTGAGTAGTCAGTAGTTTTACATCAGTTCTGACATGGGAAGGAACCAGGTTGTTGAGAGTTTTTTAACACTCTCACACTGTCACATGAGACACTTGCAGCTATCTGATGGAGGAGGCCCTAGTGTAATGAGCCCAAGGAGGAACTCATTAAGGGCAAGGCAAACCTCTAACCCTAACCCCAAGTGCATGGCATTGGAGGGCCACCTGATGATGCACTAACGACGATCAATAGAGAGAGAACTGGTTATGATGCCCAGCAACGGTGTATGATGAAGGATAAGGAATGAACAGTCCAGTATGAGCCATCATGTTGGAGGGGAAGCATAGAGCAGCTGATGGCCACTCCCCCTTAGACCCAGGCTATGCACAGGTTGACAAGACTGGGGGGAAACCCAGTCCGTCTCACCATGCCCTATATATATGCAAAGAGGCCAGTGCACAGACCATGCTGTGCTATACCCCTGATACTAAATAGGTACATATCTATAGTAATGAGAGAGGTGACATAAGGGGCTAGACTATGATGTAGTGGTCTAGACCCTATGACATCATAGATACATAATAGTCCATAAGCTACTATGATACATATGGTCACATGACTAGGTCATGTGCCAGGGACGGGAATGGCAGTCACATGATGTGGTCATGTGCTATGATACAGGAAATAAGATGAAGTCCAAAGTACGAGTGTAGCAAAAGTGATGTACTAGCTAGACTAACCCTAGACTAGGATAAAAGTTAGATTAAAGGGAATGGTATTGTAACACCTAGTGCACTATGGGCTGAGCAACTCTATCCTTATTTGTAATGCTGGACAAGTATATGACTACTGTTTAAAGGGTGTATGCCCTGGGTCTGTCAAGTGATACCCCTGCTTATTCTCCTTAACCCTGGAGTTGCAGGTTCAACCTCGTAAAGAAGTCTAGTTCAAGTGAAACAGGACTAAACCCTAAACCTAAGTATTCAAGGTGAAACCAATAAGAGAACACGTTCTGACACCATGCAACATTTTATGATGAAGAGAATAGAAAGGAACACATGCAACGATGTGCACGGGCGAAGGTAGAAGAGTACTAGATATTCCACTTAAACCTAGGAGTAATCCCAGATAATACTCAAGTGAACTAGACTGGGGAACAGTCATAGTACCACCTGGGTATATATACAAGTGCCAAGACTATTACTAATACATGACTAATATATTGTGAGACATGGTGCAATAGATAAGAAAAAGTACAGCCAATGGCATAAGGGGCTTTTATCTATGATGTCATGGGTCTAGACCAGTCACATGATCTGATGTCATAGAGTCTAGGCCCTAGTCACATGATTGTGAGAAGAGAAAGATAGGGGGAAAGTCATGTGACCTATTGTGACAATATAAAGAGAAAAAGATGTAGACTATGAGTGTACATGTTGAGAGTTAAGAAAATTAAATACATATCATAACATGTACTAATACTTAACTTTTTCTCTTTATTCTTGTCACAACAGTCATGTGACTTTCCCCTATCTTTCTACTCCCATGATCACATGACTAGGGCCTGAACTCTATGATGTCAGACCACATGACTGGTCTAGACCCATGACATCATAGATAAGAGCCCCTTATGCTATTGGTGTACCTTTCTCTTATCTATCATACCACCTCTCATGATATATTAGTCATGTATTAGTAATAGTCTTGGCAAATGTATACAAACCCTAGGTGTAGCTATGACTGTCCCTCAGTCTAGCTCACTTGAGCATTATCTGAAGTTTACCTCTAGGCCTCTGTGGGATTATCTAGTTCTCCTTTTCACCTTTGCCATGGATATTAGTTCACATGTTTCCTCTTTCTCATAAAAACATTGCACTGTGTCAGAAGGTGTTCTTGTTCCACCTTGTCCACTTAGGTTTATAGTTAGGCTCCACTTCATTACTCCTTGCCTGTGGTCTTGCACATCCATGCCAGGCCACATGTTCCATCTTTTCCTTTCTCATTATTAAACATTGCTGGGCATCATAGCCAGTGCTTGTGTTCCACCTTGCATTAGTGGCTCATATTTAAGATTTGTTTCACCTGCTCTCACCCTTGCCTTTGCACTCTCTTGACTCAGCAACCACATGATGATGGCATGGCAGTCACATTATTGCAACTGCCACACTACCATCATGACATTGTCCTCTCTTTCTCTCTCTCCCTTTCATCTTCATCCTCACCCTTGTCCTCACATCCTCACAACATGGCACTATCATAACACTGCCCTCTCATCCTTTCACTCCACAATGACAATGACACCCTCTTACTCTCTCACCCTCCTCTTTGCACCCCATTGTGATGCTGCCCTCTAATTCTCTTGCCCTCTCACTGCATGACATGAGGACATGCAGGGATATGCACACCCCCATGATAACACTCTCTTACCCTCCTGCCCTCACAACATGGTGCTGTCATGACAGCACCATCTCTCCCTCCCATCCTCTTGCCTCCCAACTGTACAATGCAAGGACATGCAAGGGCACATGCACCCTCATGATGACAACAATGCCCTCTCACCCTCCTTCCTCTTGTCTCTCACTGCATGATGCAAGGACATGCACACTCCCACAATGATGGTGATGACAGTGAGGGTAAGGGCATGCCTGTCATGGCAACAATGCCCTCTCACCCTCACCCTCTCACACCCTCTCTTGCACTTACCTTTGCATCCTCTCAACTCGATGTTGACACAACAATGACATGGCAGCTGTGATAACATGACTGCCATGGTGCCATTGTGACCTCACCATCTCACTGTCTCACTCACTCTCTCCTGCCCTCACCCTTGCCCTTGCCTTCATACCCTCCCAACTCAATGCTGACAAGATGACTACCCATTGAAACGAGACCATACTACCAGAACTAAGTATGAGATGAGGTGGAACAACAAGAACAACTTATGATGCGTTGCAACGTTTTATGACAAAAAGGAAAGAAGAGAGAACACGTGGAATGGTTACCACAGGCAAAGGGATAGGAGAGTAGTACTAGGTATCCCACCTTAGGCCTGAGGTACGATCCCAGGTAATGCCCAAGTGAGCTAGACTGGGGAACAGTCATAGCTACACCCAGGTATATATACATGTGCCAAGACTTATTACTAGTACATGACTAATATATTGTGGGACATGGTACGATAGATAAGAAAAGGTACAGCCAATAGCAGAATAGACTCTTATCTATGATGCCATGGTCTAGACCAGTCACATGATCTGACATCATAGGAGTCTAGGTCTGGTCATGTGATCGTGAGAAGGAAAAGATAGGGGGAAGTCATGTGACCTGTTGGTGACAAAATATAGAGAAGAAAAAGTGTAGACTACGAGTGTACTAGTAGCTTTGTAACACTACCCCCTCCTTATGTCTCAACTTCCAGGTGAGAGAAACAGTCAGGAGTAGCAGTAAAGTTCTCATACGGCTTAAACAATGAAGAGAATTCAGTGAGAGTAACACTGTGAACATGATGAGGGGTGGAGGAATGAGAAGACCTGAAATCCCAGATCACGTCCTGTGCGTTAGTCAAGTTGTCCTTGGGTTCCCATGTACAATCAGTTACATCCCAACCCTTCCAATGGACCAGATATTCTAGCCTGCCATGTTTGAGATGGGAGTCCACAATTGAATCAACCTTGTATTCTACAAGACGGTCCTCGGTGACCACTACGGGGTCTGAACGAATTACAGATTGTTCGTCAAGCGGTTCTCTATAGAGTTTCACACAAGATGTGTTGACTACATTGTGGATCCTCATGGAGGCTGGCAAGCACAGTTCAACTGCATTGGGAAGGACACAAGTGATGGGATATGGACCGAGCCATTTCAGGGAGAGCTTCCTGAAGGGATAGGGAAGTATAAGATTGGAGGAGGAAAGCCAGACTTGCTGGCCAACTTGATAGTCAGGATTTGCCAAGCGAGATGACTCAGTGGAGGATTCCATACGTGTTTGGGTAGCTTCCAGAGCTGAATGAACTTCTTCGTGAGAACGAGCAAGGTTGCGACCAAATTGATGGGAGGTCGCTGGATTCTCAAAACCCATCCGAGGGGCATAGTTGTGGGTGACGGCAAAAGAAATGGTGCTGGTGGCTGATGTAAGCGTGTTGTTGTGCTGGAACTGAGCCAGCTTGAGCCATTCAGCCCACTCAGATTGTTTCTTGGCAACATAGAGACGGAGATATTGCTCCAAGTCATGATTTACTCATTCTGTCTGCCTGTCTGTTTGTGGGTGAAAAGCCGTTGAGAGTTTCTGCTTGATCCCAAGCAGTTTGCAAAGCTCACGGGTGAACTCTGAAACAAATTGGGGGCCTTGGTCAGAAACTATCATATTTGGGAGTCCATGTGTACACCACACATTATCTCTAAATAGGCGAGCTGTATCTAATGACAAAAATGTTTTGGTACAAGGGATAAATACTACTTCTTTGAAAAATCTATCTACAATGACCATAATTGCATTGTATCCGTTCAAGTCTGGTAAGTCCATAATGAAATCTACTGAAATATCCTGCCAGGGATGTTCAGGGGCAGGGAGGGGAATAAGCTTGCCTGCAGGCTGCTTATTAGATGTTTTGGAGGTGGTGCAGCCATGACAGTGATCAATGAAGGTGTTGACATCCTTGGTGATGTTTTGCCAATTGTAATGTCGTTGGATAGATGCGAGCATACGAGATCTTCCTGGGTGTCCTGCGATCGGAGATTTGTGATAAAGTTTAATGACGTTGGATCTCAGATCCTTTGGGACAAATACTTGGTTGCAACTATTTTTATAGCAACCGAGGGATGAATCGAGATCGTATCTGTAATGATCTTCGTTGAGTTCATAAGAATGTTCGACGATCTCATCAAAGATCTCAGGAGAAATAGTAGCCTGCTTTGATGCGAAGACAGCTGGTGGGAGCATTGTGACATTTTTATTTATATCTTCAGCTGCCTCACCATGGTCGGGACAGCAGGACAATGCATCTGCACGATCATTGGTAGAGCCTGGTTTGTACAATATCATGTAATTGTACTCCATCAGGAATGCATGCCAGCACGCTTGACAGGGGGACAGGTCCTGGGGTTTTTTCCAGAACTCAAGGTTTCGATGATCCGTCCAGATCTTGAAATGATCTCGATCAACAAGATGGTGGCGCCATTCTTTAAGCGCACAAATAATAGTGAGCAACTCCTTATCGTAGATTGGGTAGTTGCGTTCAGCAGCATCGAAGGAATGTGAGATGAAACCAGCCGGGTGCCAGTTTCCGTCAGGAAGTTGATATGATAACACCACTCCAGTGGCGATGTCAGAGGCATTGCATTCGATGCAGACAGGACAGGAGGAGTCTGGATACATGAGCAATGGGGATGACATGACAATTTCTTTTAGTTTTATGAATGCTGCTTCACATTCTTCAGACCATATATACAGTGTATCTTTTCTAGTTAAATTATTGAGCGGCCGAGCCACATCAGTGAACCCTTGGATGAAACGACGATAGTAATTCGCCATCCCCAGAAAAGATTGCAGTTGTTTTAAATTACAGGGAGTGGGCCAATCAGTTATTGCCTGAACCTTTGGCTTCTGCATTTCTACCCCCTCCTTAGATACGACCATTCCTAAATAATCCACTTTATCCTTGTGGAAAAAGCACTTTGATGGTTTGAGGTACAAGTCATTGTCACGGAGTCGTTGAAGGACTTCTTGTACAACCTGTGAATGTTCCTCTTTAGTTTTCTTTGATGTAAATATCATGATATTGTCGATATAGATAACTATGACTGCATACATATCAGAGAAAATGTCATTTACCATATTTTGGAATGTGCCTGGAGAGTTGCACATTCTGAAATACATTACCAGGGGTTCATAAGCTCCAATAGGAGTGGTGAATGCCCCTTTCCATTCATCACCCTCTTTTATATGAACATTGTTATAACCCCAGCGGAGGTCTAGGGTTGTGAATATATCGGCACCTTTGAGCCTGTCAATCATTGATGGTATCAGTGGTAATGGATAGTTATTCTTTTTAGTATGCTCGTTTAAATAGTGGTAGTCCATCACCATGCGTTTCTTACTGTCCTTTTTGGGGATAAAGAAGACAGGTGACGTTTGATCCAATTTGGAGGGTCGGATATATCCCTTTTTAAGTTCTTTTTCAATAAATACCTGAACTTCCTCTAGCTCGGTGTTGGAAAGCTGAATAATACGGCCCTTTTTCTTGACGAATCCGGGTTCTAGTTCAATAGCATGATTCCATGGTTTTCTGGTGGGCATGTGGTGAGATTCTTGCTCAGAAAATACATCAAGATAATCCCAGTATTCTTGAGGTACTTCCATTTTCAATTTTTCTTCTTCTTCGACCAGGATAGATCGAAGGCTTAGGATTGGATGAGCATGGCATCACTCCGTGCAGCAAGAGAACAATATTTCTTTGTCAACCCAGTTGACATCAGGATTGTGGCGTGCGAGCCAATCGTAACCAATGATCAAGTCTTGGTTGCCCAGATATGATACGAAGGCATCTACTGCTTCCATATGGGGGTTTCTGTTTTTGTCTTTGACTATGATGGTGAGAGCCACTTTTTCATGAATATGGCCAATAGCTTGGTCGGAACCATCGGCATTGAGAACATGAAATTCTCAGCCAAGCGAGATTCATTCGAGATTGTGTTCATCAACATAAGCGGAGTCAATGAATGTATGGGTAGCCCCTGAATCAAGTAATGCTGGGGTATTGCCTATTTCTGTCCAACGCTGTTTGCCTTCATGGGTGGCGAACCCATATATCTTGGTGTCAAGTGAAAACTCGACAGGTCCTTGTGACCATGCAAAGCCAGTCGGTTCAAGGGTTTCATAAATATCGTAAATGTGGAAAATGTCTGTATCGTTGCTAACTATTTTACATAATTTTTTCTTTTCTTTTGGGGGAGAATTAAGCACTGCTTTATTACTGGCAGCCATGCCATTGCTGGATGCTCCCTCAGTTACAAGACTTTGTGAACTAAATAATACAGGGGGAATGTTACTACTAATGTTTGAGTTGCACAAATTATTGTTCTTAGACTCGTAAATGGGTAAAGAAGAGAAACAGTTATGGAAAGAATTGTTTAGTCCAGTAGTACCTCGATTGCTACTAGACTTCTTTAGTTTAAAGAGACCTTTTTCTCGGCCTCGGCTTTGGATTCTTGTGTGAGTCAGGCTCGCCAATATGCTTCTATTTCAGCACTGTCCCACAAAGCATGATGGGTGTGCGAGTGGCCTTGACTGGGTCGAGCAGTTTGGGTAGACACGACTAGAGCTTGCGAAGCTGGAGGTGTGGGGAGTGGACGATGAGAATATTGTGGGCGAGATGGACCCGGGTTATCAAACTGAGAATATTGTGGATCCTGAAATTGTCAGATCTGAGCCAGTCGGGGATTTCGGGGCTTTTGTGGTTCTGGACAATTGCGAGATTGATGCCCGAACTTGTTGCAATTGAAGCAATTCCCATTGAAAGGACACTTCACTTGCTGGGCTTGTTGAGCCCCGATTTCCATAGGCATGCCTCTGCCGGGTTGGGTTCCGGTTTGAGTGAATTGGGGTTGATACCCCTGTCTCTGGAATTGTGGGAATTGTATTCCCTGTTCATATTGGATTCACTCAAATCTTTCTCCCATTTCGGCATAGGAGTTGATGATTTTCTCAAAGTCCAAATCTCCTTCTGCTTGTAGGACTGCAGCATATATTTTATAGTCTATTGACTTCCTTAGGAGGCATACGGCCATTTCATCGTCTATTTCAATATCCTCTTTTAAGAACTGAAATTCGTTGAGGAATTCCGCTGTTCTGCGATTTCCTTGTTTCATTCTTTCAAGTTTGGCGTATTCCATTTCTTTGTAATCCGCAATCTTGAAATATTTTTCTACATCTTTTTTCAGTTCTTCCCATGACGGCCATTTGTCCTTTTCCAAGCATTTCCTGATATGAAGGTGTGCGAAAGCCACTGCATCTCCATCCATTCTCATCCATACTGCCGCCGCTTTCTCCTTATCTATGTTGAGTGAATGCCATTTCTGGATTGATACCCAGAGCTCGATGAATAGCCACCATTTTCTAAAGGTAGCTCGTTTGCCGTCCCATTTGCTGGGGTTGGCGAATTTTTTATCGAGGTTCTTTGCAGCGTCCTCAGCCTTGATAGTGTTGGAGATCTTGTCGATCTCATCTTTGATGTCTTGCCAGGATGCAGACATTACTTAATACAGGTAAATTGTTTGGGGGTGGCGGTAGGGTGAGCGGAGTTTTTGAGATGATCGGAGAGAGCGCATGGTTCGATTGGCAAGAACTATTCGGTCTCGTGGGTGAATCTTCTTTTCCCACCAAATGTCTGCTAGCCAGTCATGGGCAAATTGTACTGCGGGATCTCCGTTGGGGTAGAGGTTGGCAACGGGTTCAAGGAATTGTTCAAGATCACGTGTCTTGAAAGGATCGGTTCGGCGAGGGGGCATATACGTGCTGTAAAAGAAAACTAGTCTCCACAGGCAGCTGGGAGAACCGTTGACAGGCTAGGGCAGGAAACCCTAATGTAGATGGCAGTGTTTTAACGTCACTTCCGACGTGGGAGGAACCGGGTTATAGATGGTTTTTTAACACCATCACACCAATCATGCGGAGCGCTTGCAGCTACTCATTGGAGGGGCCCCTAATGCACTTTGGGGATAGCAATGTTATCCATATTTAGACGGCAGATGACCGTATGACTACTGTTATCCGGGTGTATGCCCGACGCCCTTCTAGCAGTGCATGTACTTCTCCTAACCCTGGAGTCCGGGGTGAGTTCGACCTCGTGAGAAGTCTAGCTCAAGTGAAACGAGACCATACTACCAGAACTAAGTACAAGACGAGGTGGAATGACAAGAACAACTTATGACACGTTGCAACATTTTATGACAAAAAGGAAAGAAGAGAGAACACGTGGAATGGTTACTGTTACGCTCGGTCCGACGAGGAGCGAGGCGTGACCGTTTATACCGCTAGAGGGTTCAAGGGTCCTACAGGCCTATGCACTAGTAGGTGTCAAAGAGAGCTCGCAAGTACAGCGAGGTTGAGAGTAGCTAGCTCGAAACGAGACTAAGCAGTCGAGTGAGGAGAGATAGCGTGTATTCCGGTTACGCTAAGACTAGGGTACAGGAATGTACATGAGCAATTTAAGTACTAACTACTACCGGCATTCGGGAAGGTGAGAGAAATCTATAGAACGGATCCGAGATACCGGTAGTACTACCTGATCGGTGGAAACCCTGGAAAGGGGATGAAGGTGAACTGGGGCGAACCCGGATGTAGTCCGATCAGGTCTAAGCGAGACAAAGGAAATGTACACAAGGTAAAAGCGGAGCTCTGTGTACGCGGGAGAACGGGGAGTGGTTGAGTAAAGTAGGCCTCATGCCTGAGTGGGTCAGCGGAGGCACTCAGGATGGGAGGAGTAAGCCGCTATCGGGTAGTCTGTAGATAGGGGCGAGGAGAAACGTAGTCTGAGCATCAGGGGAGACGCAGCTTTAGTACAACAATAGAGAAGAGAAAAAGGTTACCAGGGCGTCCCACGAGCTGTCGTAACAGTTACCACAGGCAAAGGGATAGGAGAGTAGTACTAGGTATCTCACCTTAGGCCTGAGGTATGATCCCAGGTAATGTCCAAGTGAGCTAGACTGGGGAACAGTCATAGCTACGCCCAGGTATATATACATGTGCCAAGACTTATTACTAATATATGACTAATATATCATGAGACATGGTACAATAGATAAGAAAAGGTACAGCCAATAGCAGAATAGACTCTTATCTATGATGTCATGGTCTAGACCAGTCACATGATCTGATGTCATAGGAGTCTAGGTCTGGTCATGTGATCATGAGAAGGAAAAGATAGGGGGAAGTCACGTGACCTGTTGGTGACAAAATATAAAGAAGAAAAAGTGTAGACTACGAGTGTACTAGTAGCTTTGTAACACCCATGGGTATACCTGCCACAGGTAGTGTACTGGTAGGAGATATCCATAAGTCATAGTACCTGCAAGTTCATAGGTATGTGCAATGCACAGGCCAGGTGCAGGTCAGCACTCTGAGATCAATGGGTTTACCCATGCAGAAGTATGTAAGTCAGGAAAATATAATTAAGAGTCTGTATTTCAGTTTCTGGTTCTGAACTGGTTCTGAACCTGAACTGAACCAAAAGAATCAGTTCAATAGCCCTACCCTCAGTGTCACTGTCCCCTCTGACAATGAGCACATCCACCTATGATATCCACCTCATCCTCTTCAGCCTTCCAGTCCTCAATGTTATACAGTGGATCCACTTGCTCTCCAAGAACCTCCATGGCCCATATTACTATCAGATCCAGCCCTAGATATTGTCATGACATTTACCTCCATGACCCCTCTCCTGTTCCTCACTACAATTCTGACATGGACTACTCCCTGGACTATGATGCAGAGTGAAACTTGATGGGGTCCCCTGGATTTGACAATTAGGATTCTCATCAGTGACTCAAAGATACAAAGGGGATATTGTTATGACTTTTTTTCTCCTTCTCTCTACTGTACCAGTACCACCTGCATTCAACTCCTACAGATGCTATTTCTTTTCACACACTGACTCTGCTTACTCATCACTCTTCCCACACTGCAATTGCTTTGTCAGCATGTCCTATTCCTAGTCATTGCTTACAGATCAAGTTTCTCTTTGACTAATTAATACTCCCTTTCAGGGTAACTCTTTCCCATGCCCTAGTACTATATAAATCCTATAGTCATCTCTCTTTTTCCTCACACTAGTTCTTCTTGTACCATCATCATCTACAATTGTACTCTCTTCACAAAGGACTTTGTCCTTGTGTGAACCTTGTGAGACTAGTTTCCAACAACTGCTTTACAAAGGGGGTTGGACTTCTTGTGGGTCTAATAACCCAATACTAGTTGAGGCATTGCATCCTCATTCCTTGGGCACTTAAGCCACCTTCATGATGTCAAATGTCAAGTAATGGATGAAACATGTAATAGAGACAACAATACAAATGATATATAGTAAGTCCAATGATGTCCATGGTAAAGCCAAGGTTAATCTAAGCAGAGGTATGAACTCTGGGATGTAACTCTGAGGGGAGAATGATGATGATGGGCAGAGGATGAGCAAGGAAGGTCAGAGAAGGTTGGAGGATGATTGGAGGAGGCATGATGAGGAGTGGAATGATGGATATGACACATGTATGATCTTGGCACAACTTGGTCTGTGCACAAGACCTTGGCATTATATAAAGCCTCAGGGTCAGAACTAGCAATCCTAGTCTTGTTGACCTGGAAATCACCTAGAGTAATGGAGGTGACCTTAGCTGCTATATATCCACACTAGTACATAACCTCATATAGAACTTTCCTCTCTTTATTATCACACAACATTGCTGGATGTCATAACCAGTCCTTTCTCTTATCACATCAGGTAGTAGTTGCTGTCAGGCCAGGATCCCAGGCTGAAATTAGGGGTTGAGCCCCTGAACTTAGTTTCAACTTTGTCTCAAGAAGGGGGATAGTGTTATAGGTGGTAATTTTTGACCATCATTCCACTTATACTCCTTGTAGTTGAACTACACTTTGGGCTAGTCCCACAAGCAACAAATGAACTTAGTTGTGAGCAAGTCCTACTCTTTATCTTATCTTATCTTTTCATGAACAATCTTGTATATGGCACTTACAAGGCTAGTGCAGCCACTTTCTATTTTTAGTTATGTTTCAATCAGAGATCTGATCTATGGATCTTCTCTGGATCTGCCCAAGATCTCTTTCTTTAGTTATACACAGCCTTCTTTTAATTTTCATGCTGTGTCATGCTTCTCTTCTTTCTGATACATGCTTGAGGCATGAGTATTTAATTTCCACACTTCCATCTCAGGGTAGTACCCTTCTCTTCCATTCTGCACACCCCAGACAGCAGTGTCTCATATCTGCCCACCCTGAGGATTTAGGACTTACTATAAAAGGATTCATATCTTAGATGCTAGCCATACATGTACAAACATAGTTGGTAGTATATAAAGGTGAAGTCCCCCTCCAGAGAACCTCAGTCTAGTTCTCTTGGAGATTTCCTCACAGGATCTCCTTTAAATGAACTCAGTAGTTCTTCATCACTCCAGACTAGTGTCTAGGCAATCAGGTGCTCACTTGTAAAGCATCCTTTGGATGGTTTCAACCATGATCAAATCTTTTACTCTTGATCAGAAAAGCATTATTTCTTCTTTGCTTGATGCTGGCCAGTCTGTGTTACAACTGTCCCAGGTAGGGCCAGGCATAGCTCTTGAAAGACCACCTATGACTAGTAGGAGTGGTGATGAGGGACTAGGGTGGAACAATGAAGAGATGCCTTAGGTGTGACACCAATATACAGTCAAGAAAGAAACTACCACTCAACAGTGGGTAGAAGACTGACAAGGACAAAGTGACAAGGGTGGCTAAGAGCCCAAGGAACAAGGACACAATGCCTCCAAGGTTTGGGATGTAATGCCCACAAAGAAGTCCTAACCTGTGTTAATAGGGTCTAGGAAGCTAGTCTCAGAGCAATCACACAAGAATGAAGCCTTTGTGATGAGATGGAATTGTAGATGGTTGTAGTACAAGAGAGAACTAGTGTGAGGAAAATGGAGAGCAACTACTGGATTTATATAGTAAGGAAACATGGGAGCATGTTATCAAGAAAGAAAGATTAAGTAATCAGATAATGTCATATCCATCATTCCACTCCTAATCGTGCCTCCTCTGCCCATCCTCCAACCTTCTCTGGTCATCTCTAGCCTCCCTTGCATGTCCTCCACCCATCATCATTATTCCTCCCTTGGAGTTCCACTCCAGAGTTCATACCTCTGCTCAGATTAACCTTGGTCTTACCTTGGCCATCATCGGACTTACTATATATCATCCATATCATTGTCTCTCTTACATGTTTCATCTGTTACTTGACATTTGACATCTGTCATTCGTATCCCTAACACTTCTACATGTTTCAGTCACACTTGACATCTGTCCTCC